>QKWP01002554.1:0-18173 GCA_003550325.1 Gigaspora rosea | reverse complement strand
AAGATATCTCTGCAACTACCTAATTAAATTTGATAAAATTTTTTTTATTTTAATTCTACGAATCCATAGAATTCAAATAAAAAAATTTTTATTAAATTTGATCAAAAACTCATAGAGATAATAATAATAAAAGTTTTTAAAAGTTAAAATATTTAAGTGACAAAATCGAGATGATCTACATGTACCATGGTGCGAATAGCAAAAATCCATGGTGCAAATAGCAATTCCCATAACTAGTACTTATATAATAATATTAATTTTTCAATTCCTGCTTTTTTAACTTTTCATTAGGCTAGCAGATTCACAATAATATATAAAGGCTTCAATTGTTCAGCTATGCTTAATATTGTTTTTGAACCAATTCAATTTTGCATGTCACAGATTAATTATTATAAAATTTGGGTATAGTAAATAAACATATCTATAGAAGAACATATATTGAAATTGGAACAACTATAGATAGTAATAAAAAAGATCTATATAAGATAATAATATAGGTAAGTATAGAAAAACAAAATAGAAAAGGATGAAAGATAAAATTAATAATAAAGTAGAACTCAATAGAACAATCAGAAGTATTATTAATTAATTATTTTAATAAATTTAATTAAGAGTAGGGTGAATGTAGATCATTGCTAATAGTAATCACGTTGTAATCATATGAAATTATGTGATTGACCAATCAGGATTGTAAACAATGTATCTGACCAATCAGAATTAGCAATTTTTTGTGCTATCTAAATAAATTTAGGCCTATCTAAGTTTTTTTTATCAATATATGAAGGTGGATTTTTTCAAATATTATGAGTTCTAGAATTTCACAATTATAAAAATAAGGGCTCATTTTATATGATACCAAATTTTTGTTAAAATTAGTTACATTTCTAAAAAGTTTTATCAGGGGCATGTGTTTAATTTCTATATAAAATCTTATAGTACCATATAGATCATATGAAAATTGATCTACATTTACCCTATCCTTAAAAGTTGATTAATATTGATATTATATATACTAAATAAATGTATACTATATATTTATCTAAAATATATTAAATATCATGTTCAAAGTACAGATTACAAACTAGTATAAAAAAAATTATATTTTAATAATTATTGAATATTATTTGATGGCAAAAATAAAATAGCGACCTGTCGCTATGCGTCTCTTATATGATCAGCCAATTACATTAAAGATTGATAATTATATAAATAGGATGAGCTGGATTAGGAGTAAATTCTCTTAATCTGATCTGATCTAGATCTCAGTTTTTTTTTTTTTTTGAAATTTGTTTATTTTGTTTTTTTTTTTAGATTTGTAGGCTTGAGAGAGCGAAACACCAACAGCACCAGTAAATATTAAATGGCTTTTAGGAGCATGGTGGACAAACCCAAATTTGGATGATTGATATAGTGGCTTAGCCAATTTAATAAAAAAAATTTTTTTGATTTTTTATACAGTTTAAAGTACTTCGTTTTCTCGTGATTTTTTGAAACTTACCAATTAAGTTCATTCCAAAAAAAAGCTTGCGAAAGTTCTTTGCCTGCCCTGTCTTATATTAAAATTAATCAAAAATAATCCCAATATTTAAAAAGTTTTATTAGAGACGAAGCTTGTAAGAGATCTAAGGTAGTTAGACCCGTAATTCGAGTACATGAAGGTATTTTAGTGTCAAAACCGAAGACAAACGAAGCAAAACTAAGATCTAGTACTTTTTAGAAAAAGCCAAAACAAGTTCGAGCAGTGTTTATATTAAAAAGCAGAATAAAAAAGACAAGTTAACTAGTTTTTATATGCTTTAAATCTAAAGTTATACGTATTGCAAATGAACTTGTTATTTTATAAGTTAAATTTAATTATTTTAACTATTACAATTTAAAATACAAATAGAAACAATTTAGAAACGATTTAACAAAGTATATTTAATGAATAGTTTAAGTAGAAATAATTTACACGCATTTAAAAATAAGAAATGTATAAGCAAATAAGGGATTGTAATTCGTTAATATTTTACGATCCAGCAGTCAGAATTTGACGAATTTTATACCATTCAATTCGTCTCGATGAGACGAATTGAATGGTATAAAATTCATCAAATTCTGACTGCTGGATCGTGAGATATCTTTGATTTAGTAAATAAAGATTTTTCGAACATTATTGTAATTTTATAAAAATTGATTGGCCAATTATCACGTGTATGGATATGATCAATTGTTTAATTTCATGTGATCGATCATTCCATACTTTTATTGGACAGATCGGTCCTGAGTCACAAATTTCAAGTTTGGAAGTTTGTACTACCACGATTGTCCACCATACTGCTTTTAGGTATATTATAATTTTTTTTCGCTTCTAGTTGTTTTGTTTTAGAGTTGTCTTGTTTTTATTAACTTTTTTTTTTAGGCTTTGCTGGACATTGCTTAGTATGTGCAAATGCAGCTTTTCAGGTAAATTATTAATTTTTTTGTTTTTCTTGTCTTTTTTTCTTGTTAGTTTAATTACTAATTTCAGTTTCTTTCTTGAAGGACATCAGTTTTCTTTCTTGGAAGACATCAGGTTTCAGTTTCTTTCTTGACAGACGTCAGTTTCTTTCTTGACGGATATTAGTTTTTTTCTTGAATATGCGGCAGTTTAAAGTAAGTTATTAATTAATTCTTCTTTGTTTTTCTTGTTATTAATTTTAATTTTTTTCTTGGGTTTTTTAGGTTTTGCCAGATACAAATCCACATCAGATAAACATGCATGTAGTGTTCAGTTTAGATTGTTTTTCTGTTTTTCATTTTTTTTTCTTGGTAAATTTGTTACTAACTTCTTTCTTGGGGTTTTTAGACTTCATAGGATATGAATCAATACTGAGCAGGCATGTGTATTTCTGGTAAGATTTTTTTTTCTTTGTTTTTCTGTTTTTCATTTTTTTCTTGTTAGATTTGTTACTAACTTCTTTCTTGGGGTTTTTAGACTTCATGCAACATGAATCAACACTGGCAGGCGTGTGTATTTCTAGTAAGAATTTTTTTCTTTGTTTTTTTGGTTTTTTTCTTGTTAGATTTGTTACTAACTTCTTTTTTGGGATTTTTAGACTTTACAGGACGTGAATCAACATTGTGCAGGCGTGTGTATTTCTGGTAAGATTTTTTTTTTGTTTTTCATTTTTTTTCTTGTTAGATTTGTTACTAACTTCTTTCTTGGAGTTTTTAGACTTCACAGAATGTGAATTAACACTGTGCAGGCATGTGTACGGTATTTCCAGTAAGATATTAAATTTTCTTCTTTATCTTTCATTTTCTCTTTGTTTTGTTAATTTTGTTACTAATTTCATTTTTTCTTTTTTGAAGGTTTTTTTAAGGCTTTTCCGAGCAGAATCAGTACCAAGAAATGTGTTTGTAGCATTTCGAGTAGGTAAGAAAGTTTTTTGTTCTTGTTTTTTTTTTTTTTGTTATTGTCTTGTTCACTAACTTTTGTAGGTTTTGCTAAAGTGTCGAACATTTAATGGAAACAGCATGTGAACATATCATGAAAGCACTAGGTGAACATATATGGAAGCACCAGATGAATGTATATGAAGGCACTGGGTGAACATGTATGAAGGCATGGGCGAATGTATATGAAGGCACTAGGTGAACATGTATGGAAGTACTGAAGCGAATGTTGAATCTTTAAAACATCGCTGATTTTGTTAAATCGTATTTTTTTTTAATAGAATTCATTAGGTTTATGATATTATAATATAGTAATAGATTTAATAAAAATAAATTAAAATATTTGTATTGAATTTTTTTTTTAAAAAAATAAAAATTTTGGGTTGCTCTGGTAGTAGTGATAAAATTTTCAATAGATTCGCATTTTATTTTTTGATTGTTAGTGATTGGGCAATATTTTTAAGTGATCGATTGATCAAAATAAGTCCTGTGAGTCACATGTTCGCCAGCTTGCTTCATGTATATTGCTTCGCAAATAAGCAGTTATGTGACTCACATGATCAATTTTGATTGGTCGATCGTGGGGTCGCCATGACAATGGGTCGCCATAAAATAACACCCTTATTTGAATATCATAAATTATTTGAATAGAAATTATTATTCAAATATAATAAATTATTCAAATAAGAATAAATTATTCTAATAATTTAAATAATACAATTCTTTAAATATTCATATTCAGGTATAGGTATTCACAACTCTTTCCAATGATTATCTGGACCACTTTTTCAAGACAACTGAACTGTAGAAAACTTTGATAATATGCAACCTTTTACCACAAACCTTTTTTGGAGTATTCAGAAACAAGAGTTCTACTCGGGACAACTGAAAAAGAGTTGAAAAAGAAGTCTTGGGATAGGTCTCCCTAGAGTAAAACACAAAAACTATCAAATAGTTGTTGGTTACTAAGTAACCGGAAGTTTTTGTCATTAAGTTCAAACAGTTTTGGATTTTATGAAAGCTGCATATTTTCTATAAACTACAAAACTTACATGGTTTTAAACCCACAAAACAAGTTGGACCACTCTTTATCTTCTTCATCCTTTTGGCTCATTCAAAATTTTGACAAAGTGGGCATTTCGGCTTATACCTCCAAAAGATCAGCAAAGTTTATCTCTCCCAATTAGAAAATAGGGCTAACATGTTTTTGGTTTAGAGGAAACCTACTAACGAAATTTCCTTCTAGAATGTTCTTTTAGCCGTAGTTTTTTTTTACACACCTATCTCTACAGTTTTCTAGATTAGAGGCTATTTTTTCTAGTAATAGTTTTTCACCTATATATGATAATTTGAGTTTAGTTAGAGTAGAAACTACTTTTCTTAGTATCATGTAATTTTTAAAATAGTCCACTTGGTGCCAGGTCTTAATTGACCTGAGGTCTTGCTTTTCTTTTTTTTCTTTTTTCTATCATTTGTTTTCTCGTTTTCTTTGTTTTTTCCTTTTCTTTTTTACTCCCTTTCTTTACATTTTGCTCTTTACAGCTTTTTAAATATATTATTTCCTTTTCCACTTTTAGTTGTAAGTTGTCTTTTTTACTAATCTTTTTTTATTTTTAGGCTTTGCAAGACATTTTTTAGTATCGGGCAAATATGTATGCAGCTTTTCAGATAAGGTATTAATTTTTTTTTTTGTCTTTTTTTTTTGTTTGTGTGTCTGGTTACTAATCTTGGGTTTCTTTTTTGAAGAATGTTAGTTTTCTTTTTGGCTTTTTCTTAGAGGATGTTAGTTTTTTATATTAGGTTTATTTCTTGAAAGTTTTTGAATATGAAGTAAAATTTTAATTTTTTTCTGTTTTTTTTATTGTTTGTCTGGTTTCTGATTTCAGAGGAGGATATCAGTTTTCTTTTTTGAAGAACATCAGCTTTTTTTCTTAGAGAATATTATATCAGTTTTCTTTTTTGGAGGTTTTTGGATGTGAAGTAAGATATTAATTTTTTTTCTTTTTCCTGTTTTGTTAGCCTTATTATTAATTTTAGTTTTCTTTCTTGGTGTTTTTAGACTTTGCTAAATACAAATCCATACCAAGTAAAGTGTGTATGGTGTTTTGGATAAGATTTTTTTTTGTTTTTTTGTTTTTCATTTTTTTTGTTAGTTTTGTAACTAACTTTTTTCTTGGAGTTTTTAGACTTTGACAGATGTAAATCAATACTGGGCAGGTGTGTATGCAGTATTTCTAATAAGATATTAAAATTTTCTTATTTATATTTTGCTTTTTCTCGGTTTTTTAATTTTGGTACTAATTACAGTTTTTCTTTCTTAAAGGTTTTAAGACTTCACCAGGCATGAATTAGTACCAGAAAACATGTTTGTAGTATTTTGAGTAGGTAAGATAAAGTTTTTTGTTCTTGTTTCTTTTTTTTTGATATTGTTTTGTTTATTAACTTTTTTAGGTTTTGCTAAAGCACTGGTCAAAAGTTTAATGAAAGTACTAAGCAAATGTATTTTGGAAACAACAAGCAAATATATATAGAAACACCAGGCAAGTGTGTATAAAAGCACCAAGTGACATATATGGAAGTACCAGGCAAACATGTATAAAAGCACAAGGTGAATATATATATAGATAAGCATAATGTAAGTATTATATGAACATGAACGTTCTTTGAGTCTTTAAAATATTGTCAATTTTATTGGATCATATATTAATTTTATTTTAATAGAATTTGTTGGGTTTATAATATTATAATATTGTAATACCAATTTAAAAAAAATTTGGGAGATTGCCCCAATAGTAATTTGGTTTTTTTTCAGTATATTTGCATTGTTTTTTTTTTAAAAAAAATAAAAAATTTCAAGAGTTGCCCAGTAGTAATTTGTTTTTTTAATAAAATTTTTGGTAAATTTACTTTTTTTTTTAATTTAGTGATCAGATTTATTATGCGATATTTTTAGAGTAATCAATTGATAAAAATCAGTTCTGTGAGTTATATGTTTGCTAGTTTGCTTCATATATATTGTTTCACAAATTAGCGATTACATGACTTATATGATTGATTTGATTGGTCAATTGTAGGGTTGCTATGGTGACAGGTTTTTATCTAATAATGCCCACTTCAAATACTATATATTTCTGAAAATAATATTTTTTTTGCCCAAAAAAGTTATACAAAAAATATTAAAATAGCTTATTTTAAATTGATAAATTTTTTGAAGAATTAAAAAACATACTAGTTAAAAGTTGTTTAAATATTTTCAAATTTTTATTATAAATATTACATTGTTTTGAACAACTTTACTTAATAGCACTTTTGAGGTTTACTTAGTAAACTTTAAACTTTTATATATAGCAACTGGTAATAATTTTTTAAAAAAATGATGAAAATAGCTTCTTTTAAAAATAGTAAACCTAGCTTGGTACAAATAACCTGCTTTTGGTTCAAATAAACACTCCATTGGTTTAAATAAACTTATTTTTGGTTTAAATAACCCCATTGCTGGTTCAAATAAAGCTGATTTTGGTTTAAATAAACCTGATCTGGTTTAAATAAACCTTATTTTGGTTTAATTTAGCTCAAATAAACCCAATTTTGGTTCCAATGAACCTAACCTGGTTCAAATGAACCCAAACTAAAAAGTTACCAAAATAAGGTTTGTGTAACTTTACACAACATTAGTAGCATATAAGGGAAGTGCAGTAAATCACGTAATTTCCTGGGGGGGTCCGCCATCTATCACGTCATATATATATATATATAGTCTAAATAGCCAATGATATTGAAGCGTTCGTCAAATATATTTTTTTAAAAAATTTTATTTTTCCGTCGAACGTAAAAATCAAAAGTCAATTAATAAAAATTTCTCTAATACTTATGAAAATTTTGTGGTAAGTGTATTTTGTTCTGCTGAATAAGTTTACTTAATCGATTTTTTTTGATTTTCTTAGTAAAATTTAGACTTTACTATGTAGCAACGTTTGTCAATTGTGGGGCGAATATATTTTTTTAAAAAATTTTAATTTTTCTGTCTAACGTAAAAATCAAAAGTCAATTAATAAAAATTTCTCTAATACTTATTAAAATTTTTTGGTAAGTGTATTTTGTTCTGCTGAATAAGGTTATTTAATCGATTTTTTTTGATTTTCTTAGTAAAATTTAGACTTTACTATGTAGCAACGTTTGTCAATTGTGTGGCGAATATATTTTTTTAAAAAATTTTAATTTTTCCGTCGAACGTAAAAATCAAAAGTCAATTAATAAAAATTTCTCTAATATTTATGAAAATTTTGTGGTAAGTGTATTTTGTTCTGCTTAATAAGGTTACTTAATCGATTTTTTTTGATTTTCTTAGTAAAATTTAGACTGTACTATGTAGCGACTTTTGTCGATTATGGGGTAACTTATTTTCAGGTCAAAGACGTTTTTGAATTTTTTTTTAAATATACTAAATTTGATTGGTCAATAGTCTCATCACTAGGGGGTCAGAACCTATGTAAACCCTAATCACATAATAAACTGCACTTCCCTAACCAAAATTATTTTTGCGAAAACAGTACAATAAGCATTTGTGTAATCTATCTGCATATAAGTATTACACAAATTATATTGCCCAATCATATTGTAGTATAAATAGATACCATACTTTAATGCAATTATTTATACAGCAATTTTTTTCATACATCAGTGTGTGTAACTTCGTGTACATCAATTTTGTATCAGCCAATAAAATTGCATAATTTTAATATAGCAAAAAACTAATATAACACTAAGATCATTTAAGCGAAGGACATTTAATTAAAAATCTATTAGATATAACTACTTATTATTATAATATTTTTCCAAAATATTAAATCTATTATATTTACATTATAGACCAACTAGTTAACAAATTTACATTTGTTGGATTTTTTTTGATAGTCGTAAGTAATAATCAAAGGTCAAAGTTGCATTATGTGCAAAAACAATAATGTAATTAATTGAAAGTCAGAATGTATTTATAAATAAAAAAAATAATAAAAAATAAACATTCTCTGCAGAAATACCCATTGTTTATCACTGATTATTAATATTATGGAACCTAAACATATTGTCGCTAAAACTCATATAGATACTTGTCCTGTTGAGTTGAAAAACATCTTTGGAACCTTTGTCAATGATTATATAAATAATAATATGATGAACACTATAGAGTCAGAGCATATTATTGAGGCCTTTTCTGAAGTTCATAATGGTAATAGCATTGTAGGATCAGGGTACATGTTTGAAAATTGTAAAGATACCATAATAGTAACATAAATTCAGAACACACTGTTGAAGCTTTTGTTGAAGTTTATATAAATAATAACATTATGGAATTAGAGCATGCTTTTGAAAATCATGTAGTTAATGATATCTTGGAGCCAGGACGTACATTTGCAACTTTTGTTGAAGCATGTGCAACAATAGAGAGATATACTGCACAAATGAAGGCTGCACTTTTTGCATATGAATAGCAAGGAAAATATTGTGGAACAAATGATGTATATAGAACAAAGCGAACCAGGTGTTCTTTTTTAATTAGTATTAATTACAGTATTGCAAATGTACTCGACAATTTATTATAACCAAGTCTTTCTTGTCTTGAAGCATAATCACAAACCTTGTTCAGTTGTATAAAATATAGCACTGTTGTGTGCAAGTTTGATAAGGATGATCTTAGCTTAATATAAAGGTTTAATGATAATGGGCTCAGAACAAAAGACATGAATACAGTTCATGATTTATGGTTACATGCTATATTTGTGGGGATGAGTTCTGAAAATTATAAAGTAAGGACAATACCTGTTTGTTTTGGCAGTACACATAAATTAACAGCATATATGCTATATTATTAACCCCAAGTGGGTTCTTAACAAAAAATAATTTTCTCGCAATACTGTATAAATCTTGATATCATTATTATTTGTTATGCATCAAGGTTACACACAAATTTTTTTAGTATATAGTTATAGATTAGTATAATAAAAAAAATATTTAGCTATAAAAAAAAATTCTAAAACTATATAAAATACATAGTAATTTGTACATATATAATTTTATCCTTCTTCGATAAGTTGGCAATTAAATATTTTTTAATTTTTTTATTTTTCTCTTATCAATATGCATTTATTTCATAATAAAAAATAGCTAAAATCTATAAACTAACATGTTTTATAACAATTTATTGCAAATATTAATTTTTTAAAGAATTATATATTGCAAAAAATATATAGCTAGTATAATAATAAACTTTTTTTATAAAACTATTCATCTATAGTACATTATTTTTTTTTTGCAATAATTACTATTTTAATATTACTTTAAAATAATTACAATGCCAAATGTTAATGATGAGCTTTTGATTTTAGAAGTTTTAGAAAAAGCTGTACAGACTGCTACTAAGGCTCAAGGTTTGCATTTTCAAGACATAATAGCAACTTCAAAGGTCATAATAGCAAGTCACTTTATATTATTTTACAATATACTGTATATTTTCAAAAATAAGCTATCTTTTTTTAGATGATTGTCAAACCTCTATAAATGCAACGTGTACAGACAAGCCTATAACATGCACTTAGAGAAGTATTGCATTTAGAGAGAGCTAATTAAATTGCAGCTTTAAAGATTAGATCATCAAGTTTGTGTAATTTCTACTAAAACCTGTATAACCTATCTTAAATACTAAAATATGAATATCTATGTGCATTTAGGAAGGTGGCATGTTATAGAAAATTATTTGGAAAAAAGTGCATTTACAGAATATAGAACGTGTATTTAGCACTAATAATTTCTTATAGACAAGACTAAAACATGAGGCATTGCGTTTATGAGGTTGTATTTATAAAGGTCCAACTGTAATTTTAAAATTAGGTTCAAAAATTCATTGTCACTGCTTTTGCATCCAATCAATCAATTAATTAATTGATGATCCGCCAGTCAACTGATACATGATCATAGTGTAACGAGATGCAAATTACTATGTAAATCACTTATAGACGAAATGCCACGATCACCCAAGGAAAAATATTTTTCTTACTAAGTTAATGGGTCATATCGACTAATTGAAAGTTGTAGAGCTCGTCGAGACGCATCTAAGTGGTTATATCATCAAAATCGGGCTAGTAGATGCGGAGATATCGTCGAAAAACGATTGGGCGACTATATAAAATTCTATGTAAACAAACATTTGTTTACATAAAATTTTACATAGTCGCCCAATCGTTTTTTTGAAGATAACTCAGCATCTACTGGGCCAATTTTTATGATCTTACTACCTTTAGATTCGTCATAGTGAGCTCTACAACTTTCAATTAATCGGCATGATTCATTAACTTAGTAAAAAAAATATTTTTCCTTGGGTGATTGTGGCATTTCTGCTATAATAATCTATATTATAGGTAGAAATGCCAAGGAAAAATATTTTTTTTACTAAGTTAATGAATCAGAAAAATATTTTTCCTTGGGTGATCGTGGCATTTCGTCTATAAGTGATTTACATAGTAATTTGCGTCATGTTACACTATGATCATATGATCATGCATCAGTTGACTGGCGGATCATCAATTAATCAATTATATACTATGATAACTGTGATAGTAATGTTTATTGTTAGTGAGCTTTGAGATAAATTTATATCAATATACAATTAAATTTTATAAGCAATCAAGTTTTAAATTATCTCACAAAAATATCAGAGAAATATAAAATGCAGAACATAGAGAAAATTTAATGGCAATATTAATGATACCAGTGAGAATACCAATGCAACACCAATGATGACACCAACTGCAACAATAGCCAAACAACTAAATAAATGAAAAAATAAAAAAATTAGTTTGTAAGAAAAGCAAAAAAAATGAAGGCAAGTAAAAAAAAAATAATAATAAAACAGATCAAAGATGAACTATAATTATTTATCCAAATCTGGGGTCATCTAAAACCAAGTGCGTTCACATAATAGAAGTCAATCAAATCATAAAATTTGATTTTTACGGATTAGCCCAACAAAAAAAAAGTGAAAAATGCTGAAAATACAAAAAACGAGTGTCTAAACCTGTCTAGGAGCATTAAAAAAAAATGCCAGAAAAACAATTTTACTTATAAGCCAAGCTCTAACCCTAACCCCTAACTAACCCTTACACTAATTTTAATTAATAATCAAAAAACATATGAACACACCTGGCTTTAGCCATCCCCAAATCTGGAATTTGGCAATGCACGTCTGATTTAGCATCAGCAATTGGATCAACGCATGAACTTTTATTTTTGGGATTTTTCCATTCTTTGATTGGCCAAAAAGGCCAAAGAAATATAAATCATATATCTCAGTCCAGAGATATTTAAAAAAGCCCTATTAGATATAGCTCATTATCTTAATATTATTTAAATAGACATAATATATAAATTTGTATTAATATAATTTATTCTCTCTCTTCTTCTTCCTCTCCCTCTCTCCCTCTCCCTCTCTTTCTATTTTTTATTTAATAACTTAAATATACAGCTATTAATTTACAACTTTTATATTAGATGTAAACTATAAATTCCTTATTTTATTTAATAACTTAAAAATATACAGCTATTAATTTACAACTTCTATATTAGATATATAATCTATATACATCCTTATTCTATTTTAAGATCTGAATTATTTGATATCAATTTAAAACCAATATTATTTTCAAAATAAATTTTTAAATCCTTTAGTGTGGAGTTCTTGCAAAGTGCATCGGCTAATGCTTTTCCTCCTTCTGATCCAAGATTATTAGTGTAAAGATTCAAAGAAGTCAGCGTGGAGTTCTTGCAAAGTGCGTCTGCTAATGCTTTTCCTCCTTCTGATCCAAGATTGTTATAAAAAAGAAGCAAAGAAGTCAGTGTGGAGTTCTTGCAAAGTGCATCTGCTAATGCTTTTCCTCCTTCTGATCCAAGAATATTCTTAGTAAGATTCAAATCTTTCAGCGTGGAGTTCTTGCAAAGTGCATCTGCTAATGCTTTTCCTCCTTCTGATCCAAGAATATTATTGTAAAGATTCAAAGAAGTGAGTGTGGTAAAGTTGCAAAGTAAATTAGCTAATATTTTTACTTCTTTTGATCCAAGTCCATTCGAACTAAGATCCAAAGAAGTTAGTGCAGTGTTCTTACAAAGTGCATCTACTATTGCTTCTCCTCCCTTAAGATTATTGTCACGAATATCTAAATTTTTTAGCGTGTTCTTCTTGTAAAAAACTTCAAATAATGCATATCCGCTTAATCCAAGATTATTGGATCGAATATTCAAAAAAGTCAGTGATCTGTTACTACAAAGTGCATCTGCTAACGCTTCTCCTCCTTCTGATCCAAGATTATTATTGTCAAGATTTAAGGAAGTAAGCGTGGTGTTTATGCAAAGAGCACTTGCTAATGCTTTTCCCCCCTCTGATCCAAGTTCATTTGAATCAAGATCCAAAGAAGTCAGCGTCGTGTTCTTGCAAAGTACTTCTGATAATAATTTTCCCCCTTTTGAGCCAAGATTATTTTCTTTAAGAATTAAAGAAGTTAGTGTGGTGTTCTTGTAAAGTGCTTCTGATAACAGTTTTCCTCCGAATGACCCAAGTTCATTTGAACCAAGATCCAATGAAGTCAACGTGGTGTTCTTGTGAAGTACCATTATTAACTCACTGAAATTTTCAAATCCACGATTGCGAGAAAGATCCCATGCTGTAGCGCTTTCTTGGTCTTCAGGACTTAACTGACAGTTTTTGAGTATTTCCTCAAAAAGATCTAAAGCTTTGAGGAATTTGCCTTGCTCAAAAAATTTATGTGCTTCTATTCTTAAGTTCTCAAAAAATTCAGCTGATGCTTCAATAGGACGTTGTTGACTCGACGTTTCGTTAGGATTAATTTGTTTTAAATCATTAACAATTGATCCTGTTTCTGGTCGATTGGCAGGATCATTATCCCAACATTGTTTGTAAAGTTGAATATATTGAGATGGTGTACCTTCTATAGGTTCTTCTCTATTTCCCCTATAAATATGAACAGCAAGTGAAAGTACTGATTCAAAGGATGGGAATGGTGATTTTCCGCTTGAAATTTCCCAGAGAATTACTCCAAGACTATAGACATCAGATTTCATATTACGTTTATATTTGTCATTAACAAGGCATTGAGGTTCGACATATGCAGGCATTCCAAAAGCATTTGAGTTCGAAGTAATTTCATTAATCCGCTTTGATAGTCCAAAATCTGTAATTTTTGGTTGTCTTTGATGAATTAGGATGTTTTTCGAATGCTAAATCATTAAAATATAAATGATTGAATAATACAGTTTATGCAAAATATATAGATAACACTATATTTACCAGATCTCTATGAATAATATCATTTTCGTGTAAGTATAAAAGGCCGAGTGCTATTTCTTTAGCCATGCATAGTTTATCTGTCCATTGTAATTTCGTAAAATTTAACATTAAGTAATCTCGTAAAGTTCCATCGTCAGCGTAAAGTAAAACCATATTATAATATCCATTGTTATCTATATATTCAATTTAAAAATAATTTTGGTTAATATATTATTATTGTATTTGATACTACAAAAATTAAAATTGCTTGTTTACCTTTTGTTACTCCATAAAATGAAATAACGTTTTGATGATTAGAAACTTTTCGCAATAGTTTAAGCTAATTACGTACATGAATTATAAAAAATTATTTTTCTGTTGTAATAAGCCATTAAAGTTTTAATACAATAAATAATACCTCATCAATAAAACCTTTAATGATACTTTCGTCGACGACTGTATCATCTTTAAGACATTTAAGAGCAACCGTTAATCCACCGTCTCTCCACTCATATTTAAGAACCTTTCCAAAACCTCCAATACCGATTACAATAGGGTCTGTAAATTTATTATAATTGATATAATTAATATGCTCTTCGGAAATAGCTTTTTCAAGCCATTCTTCTTGTACGTTTGCCATAATTATTTAGTATGTACTAATCTTGGTTGAAAAACAAAGCGAAAGTACGTACTGTCGTATATATTTTGTGCAATGCATACATGTACTACATGATACAGCATTTTAATTCCACCAAAATTAAGGTTCGGCGTAAATAGTACGGTGCGGGAAATCTAAAAACTTATATAGAATTAACTCATTATCAGTAGCATGCTATTACATGCATATTTTTTCTTTGCTTATGTTTTTATGCAAGAAATTGAGAGTTCTAGACCCTTCGCTTATTGAGATCGATAAATTAGGAAATTTATTTTCGATGTGCTGCTGGTTTATGCATCATATACTGAGGTTTTTAGATTTCTTGCATAAATTTATTCGTCCAATAAGAAGTGGTGGGTGAACTTAGGCTTTCACAAAGCTTGACAATTTGACCAAATTACTGTAAAGTACGAAATTCTTGATGAAATTAATGTGACCAATAAGATATAAAAATGCTATCCATCTTTCAACAAACTTGTTTATAACAACCTCCGGATATTCTAAATCCTAATACTGCTATTTCATTATAAAGTTTCGTCGGCCCACAACATAACAATTTGTTAATTGATGACGTCTTAATTGATGGTTCAAAAAGTGTCGGGAAATAAATTTTACTTAACGGAAAATTTTTAAGCAGGTCAATTTTGTTTATCATTATCGAAACTTGATAAAGTTATGTAATGCAAAAAATTTTTTATCAGTAATGTGAGGTAGGGGTGATCTTAGTTTTGTTTGATTTAAATCTGTTTGAAAAACGATTTAATACTAAATACTAAATACTAAATTTAATACAGTATAACGTAATTATGATTCGATTGCGTAATTTATAATTGTATAATATTTGACATTTCTAAAAAAAAAAAAAAAAAAAAATCAAAGCAATGTCTCATGTTTGTGGAAGACCCCATTAAAAGAAATCCGGTTAAACTTTACAAAAGTTGCTGATCCTGATAAACATGGTCGAAAAACATCTCATTAAAAGTGTGACTAGTGTGTGACTATTGCAAAGAACCAAAATTTAAGAATCAGAAGATGATTGGTTTGATGACGATAATAATAAGAATTAACATAAGAAGGATAAATTATTGATGCGTTGTATTCCTTTATTCATTCGTAAAAACTTATTTAATAATGTTTACACAGTGGTAATGCTTAGACTTTCAATACTAAAAAAGCGTAAAACTAATATAGAGTGAAATGTTGCATAGGCAAATTACGTATTTGAAAATACAATGACTTGATAAAAAATTAAAGCGATTAAATATATTCCTCAATTTCTGCAAATTTTAGCATCAGATGCTGATGTTTTAAAAAAAGTGTTAAACCAATAAAATGTTTAAAAAACTGGTTAAACTGTATTTTTTTTCTTTATCATTCCTAATGTGAGGTTGACATTTCAATTTACATGTATTTTATAACAAACCCCTTTTTTATCCCTGGTTTGGCAAAGTTTGCAATTAATCGAATATTTAAAAAAATCGCTAAACTAACTTTGTCATGGATCCTCATTTTCGAAATTAACGTAATACTATCTATACTATCTTGCTTCTTATACTTAAAAATTTTTATGGAAAATAAAAAAATAATTGCAGATGCATAGTCTTTACTCATATGACAACAAATTCAACTATTCCATTAATGATGCAATAACTTTAAAGCTAAATGAGAAATAACATTTTAAAAGATAAGAAGGTAGCTTGGCAACTTAAACAATTAGTAAGTGAAAATTGAACCTGTTGTTTATAAGCAGAAGTACAAGTACAGTTTATAAACACAGTTTTTACAAATACAATAGTGGTAACGTTTAGAAATATTCATGTAGGTGTTATTATTCACTAATTCAAATTTAATAATATATCACAAAACTGAATATTAATAAATAAAGTATTTTTTATAAATAATGTACTGTATTTATTGTGAAATACACAATGTAAAATTTGAATTAAAGTGGTTATTACGAAATGGATTATATGTGAATAATAAAATGTCGAATATAGTCAATACTTTATCTGGCGTGTGATCAACATTTTTCCGGAGCATTTTAACAATCAATCAAAACAAATTCTTCAGTGCTAATAATAATCAATAGTCTATTTTTAATAAAATAATACAAGTAATTGAAAACAATCTTTTTGTATGCCTTTTGATAGATGAATCTGCAGATACAAAAAAAAAACTTTTCTATATAGTATAATCTTAGCAATGATTTGATCAACTGGAAATATTGTACAAGCATTGCTTTATTAGAAATTGCTTCTTTGTTGCTTGATAGAGCCTATACAGCACACTCACAATTTAAAATTGTTATTAATTTAGATAAAGATATTACTTGCAATATTTTTGTAAATTCTAATCTTGCAAAGTTTATAAAACAAGTAATAGATCAATCAGCTGTAGCATTTGAACATCGTCTTAATCACTAGTCGATTACATTTAGGGAAGATACAAACTCTATGAATTCATTCTCAAATAAAAATCATATAAATTTACGTTTCTTTCTATATAAATGCCTAATAATAATTAATAAAGATATGAGATCTGTTTCGCAGACAAGTTTATTTCACTGACAATTATTTTACCGACAGTCATTTCATTGACAATCATTTCACTGGCAAAGTAATTCTAGTCATTGTCGTTATGGTCAGGCTTAGAATTAAAGTTAAGGTTAGCGCGGGTTTTAAAAAAACTTGTCGATGAATGAACCGTCAGTGAATAATCGTAGTTGAAATGAATTTGTCGAGTGAATGAGTGTAGTTAAAATGAGGTGTTTGTGAAATGATTGTCGGTGAAAAAAATATGTATTCGTAGTAGTAATAATAAACTTGCGTTGTAATAATAATGTGTCTTGATATAGTTATCAAGGGAATAACATTAATGCTGATAACATCAAATTCAAAAATATGCAAAATCTGGCCGAATATTCATCATTAAATTTTTACCTGTTGATCCAGAATTTATGAGAATAGCTGAAAATCATACAACATTCTTTTGATATATTTATATTCGGTAAAACATCCGTCGGTAAAAGAGAATGTCAGAAAAATTTATAAATTAGTAAATGAATTATCGATAAAAGATCTTTCAGAATATTTTCAAAGAAATAAAATGTCAGAAAAATGTATAAACCGGAAAATGACTTGTTAGCAAAATGGACTATCATTTTTATTATTCGGGAAATGGTAATTACATTTTTGGGAATTCGGTGAAATAATATTTCAGAAAAAATGTAACTATAATTATGGCCATCCATCTGCCGCAATATCACATATCATACAATTCCTATAATGATCTGTTGTAAACGTTTAGGAATACTAATGCAATGAGCCTTGAGATTATAGAGAGTAACGTTCAAGTAGAACTAAAAATTGCATTGATTTTAGATGCCAGCAAATTGCGAAGATAAAAAAAAACCCCGAACCATCATAATTTATTGGCGTTATATGAAATTGGAGATGGGCATGCTACGTACGCATATAATTGAAATTCACATGAATTGTGAGACGATTTATCTTGTTACTACAAGAAATTATACGTCGATAATACTGAACAGGGATAATAATAATAAGAAAAAAACTATCAGATATTGCGTGAAAATTTTAATCAGTGCAAGAGTGTAGAGTCGGAGTGACACGGTATTCATATTTTTCGACACCATAAATCTACTTAAAGTTCTCTAAATTTAATACCTCTATAAATGCAACCTTTAACTCGGACCCAAATATATGTAGTACTAAATTTCCATAAATGCAATTTTTCTAATTGTTCTCT
>QKWP01002553.1:36885-60667 GCA_003550325.1 Gigaspora rosea | reverse complement strand
AAAAAAAATTTTGCTTCATATGCAGTTAGCTTGTTCATCTTATATTGATTACTTATGTGAATTTATGTTTTAATAGCTAATCCGCATCGTTATCGCGGTGGGACTTTTCATTACCCGTGCCAAATCCCGTGCCGATTCGACTGCACAACCTGAGCCATTTATACGGATTATAGCCGTAGATCAGGGTTAGTGGTATAGGGTAAGATTGGGGTTATTTATGGTTAGGGTAAGGGTAGTACGGGATTAGGGCTATGCTAGGGTAAGGGTAATGCGGGATTAGGGTTAGACTGGGTGAAAGGGATGGGGTTATGGTTAGGGTAAGGGTAGTGTGGAATTAGCGTTAGGATAGTATTTGATTAATACATTTAGAAACTTATGTAAATATGAAATAAATATATTGATATGTAATATAAATAATAATAAATATGAAATTTTTTTTATAATTTTATTGGTCGATTTGGGCTTGTGTAACAGGTAAATTCCCCCGGTTAAGATTAGCAATTCTCTTTTTAAAATAATTTACACAAATATTTACCTTTTCTATTTGATGTATTTTATCATTTCTTGTGTATGATTTGCATATGCTTGTTTAATTTTTAGCAACCCTTTATCGTATAGTTTTAGTACGAAACTGGGATATAAAACATGCTATTTTTTCGAAATTTTCTTAATATTCAATTGATTCCTCTACCAATAATTCAGCTTTTGATTCCTGATAATAAAATTTAATTTTAAAAGCCTCATATTTATCATTTTAAAAAAAAATTTATAGTCGAATTCAGGGTTTACTTGGTTAGTTTGAAAATTTTCAATGTCGAATATCTAAATATTATTCATTTGCAATAATCTATAAAAATTGGAATTTTTTACATAAAGATATTATCGACAATTATAGGAATCATCATATCTAAAATCAACTATTTGAAGGCGTGAGCGTGACGAATAACTGTGATTAATAGTGGCGAATATATAATTACCCACATTTTATATTATCAATTCTTATTCATCACACAATAATTGGTCACACCTCAAATCTAATACTATCTAATACTACAATTTTTCAGTTCGACTCATCACCCGTAGATCTTTTAATCTTTTGGCACTCTCTCCAATTACCAACCGGTTGATCTTTTCGTCATTCGTCATTCGTTACCATCCTGTAGATCAGAGCGTCAACTATCATATTTAGCATCTATTTGTTCATGTGATTAGTTCGAAAGGAACGATAGTCATTTTTTTTGATTGGTTCGATCAACATTAATAAGGATCGTTGAAAACTTGAAAGATCGTTGATAGAAGCAATAAGAAGGCGATCCCGTATATCGCTTATTGTCGTGTACAGCCTCACGTTCTTGAGAATTTTCTTTAGAGAATAGCTAGAATATGTGAAAAAACTAAAAAATAATTAAAAATGCCACAATAACTAAATCCCAACAAGGAGTGTATCCTTCGTTCTCTCCGTCGACTCATCAACCCATTGATCCTTTCTTTATTTGTCGTTTTCTATCGATTCGTTGTGGAACATTTCTTTATTCGACAACCATCCTGATTATTTTGTTATTCGCCAACCTGTAAATTCAGCACTGCCACATTCTTCTTGCATTTAACTTCGTATAATCTTGATTTCTAGCATTGATCATCTTCAACACAGATTTAACTAACCATAACTGTGTTATGAAGATAGTGAGTAAGATCTGTAACAGAATTTTTTACAGTACTCACAATAAAAACCACAATAATTCCAAAAGAAATTATACAACCTTAGCTGATACTGCATACTGTCAAAATAGCGAGTAAGTTATGTAACAGGGTTTTATAGCACCGTACATCATGATAGAAATCATGATAGTCTCTGATGCAAACTACATGTCAAAGTTCTGTAGTGGCAGACTGTTTTACAGCAACTCATAATAAAAATCACAATAATTCCAATACGAACCATCTAAATGTTAACCACATACTGTGTAAATCATCAGAATAGTGAGTAAGCTCTTAACAATTTTTTTTATAGCAAAATTCATAATAATTTTGATACAAACTAACTAACCTCATACTATGTGTCACCATAAGTCTGTAGCAGAATTTTTTTACAGTAACTTATAATAAAAGTAATGATAATTCTTTTGCCAACCTTAACATATTGCGGGTTACCAGAAAAGAGAGTAAATTCTGTAACAATATTTTTTATAGTGACTAATGAAAGAAATAACTTAACCAAATACCATATGTCACTAAAATAGTGAGTAAGTTCTATACCAGAATTTTTTACAGCAGCTCATGAAGTAAAACATGATGATTCCAATGCAACCAATACAACCTTAACCACATACAGTGTGTTATCAAAATAGTGAGTAAGTTCTGTAACAATAGAAATTATGATAATTTTAATACAAACTAATTCAACTACATACTTTACATTATTGGAATAACAAGTTCTAAAACAGAATTTACAATAATTTATGCTAGAAATCTTGATAATTCTAATACAAATCATTTCAACATTAACCACTTATTGTGTATCACTGGAATAGTGAGTAAAAAAAAGTATAATAATTCTAATGCAAGCTAACTCAACCACATATTGTATTAATGGAATAGTGAGTAAGTTCTATAAAGACCATTTTATGTAACTAACTAAACCTTAATTACATACTATGTATCACTAGAATAATCTTGAATCGTGAGTAAGTTCAGTAACAATTTTTATAGTAAATTATAATAGAAATTATGATAATTCTAATGCAAACTAAACCAAATTTGTGTATTGTGAAGTAGCAAATTCTATAAAAAATTTTTATAGTAATTCTTGTTAAAAATTATGATAATTCCAATACAAACTAACTCTGCCTTAACAATTTACTGTGGTTATTATACCCATGCCTTCTAAAATTGCTTTACCTTTGTTTTTGGCTTTCTACTAGTGCTCTTACATCATTAAATTGAATTCTTTTAGAATACTCCATCCCATATAGATCTTTTCTTTTATCCTATTACCTTTAACTTTTATCCAATACCACTATAATAGTAAGTTCTACAACAATTTTTTATAGTAATTACAATAGAATGTATAATAATTCCCAATGCAATCTAACTTTACTAAAATAGTACAAAGTATTTTTTATAGTAACCTTTAATAGAAATTATAATAACCCTAATGTTAACTCAATCTTAACCACATGCTGTATATTATCTAAATAGTAAGTAATTTTTGTAGCAGAATATTTTAATAATATAAAACATAATAATTCCAATACTAACTATTTCAACTTTAACTACATACTGTATATTATTAAATAACAAGTAAGTTCTATACCAGAATTTTTTATAGTAACTTATAATAGAAATTAAGTCACAACTATGTTACTAGAATGACAAGTAAGTTTTGTAGCAGGATTTTTATAATGATTCACAATAAAATTATATACATACTATAACTCAATATTGATTTTATATTGTATTTTATTAAAATAGCAAATAAGGCTGTAACAGAATTTTTTATAGTAACTCATTAAAAATCATGATAATTCAAATTCAAACTAACTTAGTCTTAATTATATACTGTAATACTACTGTAATAGTAAATAGTTCAATATTAGAACATTTTGTAGTAACTTACAAAATAGTAATTTTAATATAAAACTAAAAAATTATTTGTGTCATTGGAATAGCAACTAAGTTTAGTAATATAATTTTTTATAGTAGCTTATAATAAAAATTATAATAATTCTAATATAATCTTAGCTATAACTATGTTCTATAACAAAATTTTACAGTTGCTTATGGTAGAAAATATAATAACTCAATCTTAATCACATTTTGTGAGTAATAGAATAGTGAGTAAGTATTTTTTTTACAGTAACTCACATTACAAATTATTTCACATACTGTGTTATGAGATTAGTAAGTAAGTTCTATAATAAAATTTTTTATAGTAACTCATAAAGCTATACAAAATTATTTTTTTGTTTCTTATAAAATAAAATTTTAAAAATGATCTGACCAGTCTATAAAATTTTATAAAATTTTTAAAAAAATTTTTTGAAATCCACCTGACTATTAGAACATATAAAAAATTTTTCAAAAAATTTCTAAAATATGACCCAGCCAGGTTATAAAAAACAATTAGTTAAAATTGTATAGCCTAATATGTACTAAATAAACCCTAACTATATACTATGTTTCTGAAATAGTAAGTTCTATAACTAAATTTTAATATCAACCCATAATGGAATTTTTTATAAACAAATCTCATACTGTAATTTACTGAAATAGCATGTAAGTTCTGTAACAAAATTTTTAGTAACATACAAGTTAAACTACTTCAACCTTATTCACATACGTGTATCATCAGAATAGTAAGTTAGTTCTATAACAAAATTTTTAAAGTAACTTATAATGCAAGCTAATTAACTTTAACTATATACTGTATATTACCAGAATTTGTAGTCTGTATTTACATAAAATTATGCACACAGACTTTAAAATAGCATCATTGGTTTTGAAATAATGCCCATGTGCGTCCTGAAATAACAGACACTCCACATGGCAAATTAATAATCTGTTAAAATGACAGATTCAAATAACAAAGTAGAAACAAGAATTTTTTAGCCAAAAAATCTGACTTAGATCAGAAAGGCTGTATATAAAATTAAAAAATACCAGTTTGTTATGCATAACTCATATATAACTCACAATTTTGCAGAAATTAGACCATTACCCCAAAATAACATCCATGTGCGTACTTGAAATAATGCACATCTCCTCAACATAACATGCAGATGTGCATTATTTCACGTAAATATGGTAAGTAAGAACTGTAATAGAATTTTTATTATAAATTACAATGCTTATTAGAATAGCAAGTTGATAAAAATCAAGATACTTTGCTTAACTTTAATCACTATACATTTTTTATAGTTGCTTACATCATATATAACTTTAATACAAGTTAATTCAATTTTAACTATATACTGTACTGTATATTACTTGAATAATAAGTAATTTTGTAACAGAATTTTTATAGCAATTAAAATAAGAATTGTGATAAATTATAATAATTCCAATGCAAATTAACTAACCTTTAACTACTATTATACATTACTAAATAGTAAAGTTCTGTAATAAAATTTCTTATGGCAACTCTTAATACAATCTAGCTTAATCCTAACTGCTAAACATATTGTACCAATAAGATATGTTTCAAGTAAGTTCTGCAATATAATTTTTTATAGTAATTTTACAATACAAGCTAATTCAACCTTAACTATATACTATTGCCAGAATAGCAAGTTCTATAACCAAATTTTTTTATAGTACCTTATAGTGTAAACTAACTCAACCTTATTCACATGCTATATGATGGAATTTTTTACAGTAACTCTTGATATAAATTATGATAATTCGAATAAAACCAACCCAACTTTAACTGCATATTGTATCATTGAAATACAAGTAAATTCTGTATTTTTTAGTAATTTTACAATGTGTACTAATTCAACATAACTATAAAACTGTGCATCACCAGAATAGTGGTTCCTTAATAAAATTTTGTACAGTAATTTACAATGGTGACTAATTCAACCTTACCAACATACTATGTATTGTTATTGTTGAAATAGCAAGTAAAAATTTTTACATAATTCTTATTAATAAAAATAATAATAATTTGAATCAAACCAACTCAACTATATTGCATTATCAAAATAGCAAGATTTGCAATAGAATTTTTTATAGTTAATTAAAAATAATTTTAATGCATTAACTCAACTTTAGTTACATATTGTGTTACCAGAATAGCAGTTTCCATAATAAAACTTTTATAGTAACTTATAATAGAAAACATGATAATTTTAATGCAAACTTACTCAACCTTAACCACATACTATATCACTAGAATAGAAGCTCTGTAACAGAATTTTTTACGATGCCTTATTACATATAAAATTGCATTATTTCCAATGCAAATTAACTTAATCTTTACCACATATCATGTATCACCAGAATAGCAAGTAAAGAATTTTTATAAGCTCACAGTAAAAATTAACACAACCCTTATCAATACTATATTTCACCAAAATAATTAAGTTCCATAACAGACTTTTTATAGTAGAAATTACAATAATTTTAATAAAACCTTAATCATGCACTGTGTGTTGACAGAATAGCAAGATCTTTAACAGTGTCCTTTACAGTATAATATTATAGAATTCATGACTCCAATTCAAACTGGCTTAACCTTAACTATATAACATGTATCACCAAGATAGTGGTACTTTTGTAACAATTTTTTACATTAATGCATAATAGAAAACATGATTTTTTATAGTGAAATTATATAATTTCAATTTATACTATATCTCACTACAAATGTAATGAATAAAATAGGGTGGCACGTAAGCGCCACCTGTTATACTATTATTCAGATCAAATATTTGCGATCATATATAATCGTATGTCTAAGTATACCTTTTTTTTTAATAATCGTACGTACCAACTTATACTACCATATTATACTACAGTAATTTACTATTCCCAATTCTACCAGGGATAGCATATCATTATGCCCAATTGGCTTCAATTTTTCTTTTTTGGACAGAAATTGAACATATGTCCAAAAAAAATTGAAACCAATTGGACATAGTGACCTGCCATCCCTGAATACTACAAATGTTTTTTTTTATATTTTAATACATTGAAGCTTTTTTTTAATACGTAAACGATACTAAAATAAAAGAAAACTGACATTATTCTTTAAACACCAGATTCAATCCTTAAAAATAATATAATAGTAGTTTCAGAATTAACTTTTTTCAAAAATAAGTGGGAGTTTAAAAATTCTATTTTCTTTTCGAATCCGAAAATTAAATAGGCATAGCTAGAATTAGCTTTTTTTTATAAATTTTCCTAATAAGATTATACATTAAAAAAATAAATTTTGTACATCACGTCTTTGAAATAAATACATCACTTATTTTATCTGAAATCGGGACGTCGAATCACTAATTTTGAAACTCCAAATGAGTTATTAAATTATAAATTTACAAAGTTCAATTCTGATTTTCTCTTATTCAATATATATATATAATTTATTGTATCTGTCGTTATTTAGATTCGAGCACATTTAATTTTATCGAAATTAAGCACAAAGATAATTAAGCATATTTATTATAAAAATAAAAATTTAAACCATCTAAAATTTATAAACTCAAACTTGCTGCTATTGTAATTAGGTAGCCACAGCTAGTAGTTTGAAGGATAGGCATCACCTGGGTCATCTGTGGGTGGTCGAGTATCAGGTTGCAGTTATGTCAAACCAGGTATGAAGTGGTGGGTCAACCTTCAGGTCAAACCTGAGGGTTATACCTGTTGATCAACCCATGGGTTGAACTCGTGGGTCAACCTGTTACTTGCATTGCTTATGAATTCTTTTAACTTATGTGATTTATGAAGGCTAAGTAGTACAGAGGGTGACAAAAATAATTCTACGCCTGAGGATTTGGTTTATCTCTTAAACCATAATGCAGCCAAATTTGTCAGCTAAAATTTTTTTTGACATAATTTTTTTAATTACTCAAAATTTTATTATTATAATTTAGAATTTCTTAGGCAGCCTATTCAGTAAATTTTAATTAATTAGAAAATAGATAAATTAATTGAGTTATTTATTTAATAAACTAATTAATATAATATAATATAAATCATAATTAGTTCTGTCTAAAAAAGTGCTACCTAGATTATCTAATAGGTAGATTATAGGCTATCTGAATAGAACACAAGTAAATCTACCTATCAAGTAATCTAGCTAATATCTAGGTTGTCAAAATTTTTTAGTAAAGAATAATTTTTCTTATAAATTTTTAAATATACCAAAGGTGTTGGCAAAGTATTTTGATATATTAATATTAAGTTATTTGCAGAAAATATAATATAAAATATATGTTATACATTAGAATAGAATCTTGCTAGATTTAAAATCAATATAAATTAGTTTTAAATAAAATAAAATTTTGATTTTACTTAAATGTTAAAGAATTTTAAACTAATTTTTTTTTTTTTAAACTCTTTGACAGTCTCGCTGGTACTTTATTAATTTAACAATATTTAATTCTGCCCGATCCGTTTTCCCTAAAATAGTTAAGCTGTGTAATGTGGTGTAATTAGCCTTTGCTATAAACGGTTGGTGGTTCTGCTGCTTACGGTAATTTGTGATATTCTTATGCATTTGATCGTCAAAATAATTTCCTCGCAATATTCAAAAAAGGAAATTTGCTTTTTACATTTTTTAATATTAGATCTAGATCTAGATCGAGTACTATATCTTGATCTAGTACTAGATCTAGTACTAGTACTTTTCGATTAAGCGAGGAAGGAAAAAAAAATCTTTCGAATCGTTAAAAAGTGATCGGTACGTATCGAAATATATATTTTTATTGTTTTTATAATCATTTCATCCTATATATGTTTATGCCGTTGTGTGTTGTTCTCTATTTTTTTTTTTTTCGTCGGATTTTTTAATGGTTAGATGAATTGATAATCACTGATCTGCAAAGAAATAGCGAGAAGCTGTAACGAAGGATTTGAATGAATTTTTTCGTTGTTGCTTTATTTTGTCGTTTGACTATCATCATACGTGATAAACTGGTTTACACAGGAAGATCACGAGTCGAAAATTAATCAATTTATGGCAGGATTCTATCGGGTTGGGAGGGTTCTGGTGCGAAACTTGGTTCTTGCGGAATGATAAATGCGCGTACATTCGTGCCGTGCTTCTTGTGTTAACTCTACAATGGCAATTTGTTAATGATTGTCAACGACCCAAATAGGCAACGAATTAAAAATTGTTAGTTATTGTACTTATCTATTTTCAGTGGCAATCCACGTGGGATCAGCCCCGATTGGGATCAATGGCTGTTGCTTCTGGGCTCGACAGGATCGTTCCTGACTGATCGTCAAAGGATAATTTGATGATCATTTCTAAATATATAGTTTAGCACTGCCACATTACTTTTCTTCATCCACATTCTGTAATAAGGTTTTACAATAATCGGTAAACAGAATTTTACAACCTAATTCAACCCACTACAATGTGCTACTGGGATTTTTGCGATAGAAATAACAAAATTCCAATGCAAACCATCTCAACCTTAACCACTGTATTTTTTTACATTAGTAAACGAGTTCTATAACATAATTTTTAACAATAACTCACGAAAGACTTTAACTGCATACTGTGTTTCACTGGAATAATAAATTAGTTTTTTAATAGAATTTTTATAGTAATTCATGATTATTCCAATACAAACTAACTGCAGAAATGGGGAGCGCAGATGGAACAAATAGTGTTGATTGTTGCCAAAGAGGAATTGGAGTTGAAAGGGATGAAAATAAGGCATTTGTTATTATCAAAAATCTGCAAAGATGGGTGACAAAAGCGGAACATATAATGTTGGAAATTGTTATCGAAGAGGAATTGGAGTTGAAAAAGATGAACACAAGGCATTCATTTATTATCAAAAATCTGCAGAAATGGGGAACGCTAATGGAATGTCTTCAGTTGCAGAATGTTATCGAAATGGAATTGGAATAACAAGAGATCTAGATAATCAAATACTGGTATCAAAGGTAAATATAGAATCTAGTGAATTGAGACATATCTCAATTCAATCATAAGATCAAGTGTAATTTTAAACAAAAGAATAATAATTTAATGTCATGTTTAAAGTTAGAATAATATTAGAGCGATATCCTATAATTGTTTAGAAAAGTGAATTCACAAGAGTATCTTCTAGACATGAAAAAAGATAGTTACACCTGATATTGGTATACGATTGATTGACTTGATATCTCCAAATCAATAACTATAAAATACATAAAATACTCATTTATTATATATCGGTATATAATATAATATATACTTATTTATTAACTAGTTTAAATGGTCGATAGAAAAAAAGATTTAACAATAGGTATTATATTATTGTTAATTTTTATAAAATATATAAGTTAGATATTAAATTATTTATTATTTATTACTAAATTTTACAAATAAATAGGCACAAACGAGTGGATATATAATTCAGAAATTTATGACGACTTGAAAAAAATATTATTAGAAAATAAATATCAGATATCTTGGATTTCTTATAATGAATTTAAAAATATTATTGAGATAGGTAAAGGTGGATTTGCAACTGTATATTACGCTGAATGGTATGATAAAATTCGAAATATATTGGAATCTGTTGCGCTTAAATTACTTCATAAATCAAATAATTATTGCGAAGAATTTATCATTGAGGTAATTTTTATGAAATATTGTTGCTAATCACATGATTCTTTGTTATTTATGCTAACTCATTTTTTTCTTAACAATATTGTAATATCGGTCTTAAAGATTCAACATTTAAAATGGTTTGGTATATCAAGGGATGATGTTTCTAAAGATTATATTCTTGTCATGAAATATGCATCATTTGGTTGTTTGCGCAAAAATCTACATGCAATAGCAAAAATGAATTGGAATGATAAATTAAATCTGCTACAATGTATTGCATCAGATCTTCAGATAATTCATTCTTATGATCTTATTCATCGGGATTTACATAGCGGAAATATACTACTAAATAATTTAAAAAGTGCATACATCGCAAATTTAGGACTTTCGATAACTGCCAATATTGAATTAAAATCAAAATCTGATGGAGTTTGTGGATTTTTACCCTATATCGCTCCTGAAGTTTTGAACAAACAACCACATAATAAAGCATCTGATATTTATTCTTTTGGTATAATTATATGGGAAATTTTATATGGTAAACCTGTACCTTTTGAGCAAGATTCCATGTTACAATCTAAAATACAATTTCAGATCCAAGTATGTGGTGGTTTACGACCACCTATTCACGAAAATACTGCAATGTGCTATATAGACTTGAAGAATTGTAGGCATACAGATCCGGAAAAACGACCAACTGCAAAAGAAGTTTACGAAATTTTTGTTGAATTGAATGGCAAAATAACGAAACCATTTTATCAGAATTATTGGAATCAGATAAAAATTACAAAATATAAAAAATGAAGATATGCAAATGAATATTGAATTCGCTGTATAAAAGTAGTTTTATTTCATTTAACAATAATTATACAAATCAAGGTAATTTGAAATTTTTTATATAAAATTATATGATTATTCATTTTATATTAAACCTTTGTATAATAACTTTTTCACAGATATTAAATTATATGAATTAGAAATACCGAATATTAACAATGAATAAGAGCAATCCATCCAGTTTTCGACAGAAATAAGCAAACATTATGCTTTACAAATAAAATTATACCTAAATACAGTAGAATTTTCAGAGAAAATTACAGAGAACCATGCATATTACTTATACGTGTATAACAACCTTTCCACTAGAATAACAAAATAGGATGCTTTACGGTAATAACTCAACCTTGACTGGATACTATGTGTACTGGAATAGCAAGTAGGTTTTGTAATAGAACTTTCTATTCAGTAATACCAATGCAAGCTAATTCAACTTTAATTCTATACTATGATCTCTGGGATAGTGAGCAAGATCCTTGCTAATTTTTACATTATTTCATGATAGAGATCATGATAATTTGGTGTACTGTCACCAAAGTTCTGTAAAGTAGAGGGTTTTTGATTTTTAACAGCCGCTCTATCTTATTTTAGTGTGTCAGGGTGTGTCAAATATAGCCTGGATTTGCATGAGAAGAGAGCATCTTCCTGCTTTGCAAACACAAAGTAGAAATCTTGATATATAAAATTGCCATCAAAATAGTAAGTCTTTGTAAAGCACAGTCTTTTTCGATTTTTAATATTTGTCCTACCTAATTTAGTGCATTGAGAATGCATCAAGTGTAGCTCAGATTTGCATGAGGAGTGCACCTTCCTGCTTTGCGAACACAAAGCAAATTTTTAATTATGTTCTATAATTGGAATTTTCAGTTTGTATTCTAAATGCAGGGAGATACTCTCCTCATGCAAATCCGGTCTACAATCGATGCACCCTTGAAGCACTAAATAAGGTAGGGCGGCTGTTAAAAATTGAAAAAGACTCTGCTATTCTGTAACGCTTAACAGAAATCTAATACAAACTTAGAGAATTTTTTTTAGTAATTAACCATAGAAATTATGATTCCAATACATACTTAACTCAACCTTAACAACACATTATGTATCACTGAAAGAGCAAGTTTTGCTACAGTGACTCACAGCAGAAATCATGCAACTTCAATTCACTAACTCAACTTTAACCACATACTGTATATTACTGGAATGAGTATATTTTTTTACCAGAATTTTTACAATAATTCACAATAGACATCATGATAATTTTAATGCAAACTAACTTAAATACTTACTGTGTCCACCAGAATAGAAGGTATGCTCAAAAAGTAACTCATGATAAAATTACGATAATTCCAATACAAAACTAATACGATCTTAATTACATACTATATAACAGATTTTTTTACAATAGAAATATTTTTAATTGGTCAAAATATCTGATATTTAAGGTAAGCAATTAACCTAATTTTTATTCATTCTGACTTAGTATATATATGAACCTAATGATCATTTATTAACTGAAGTTAATAATTTTTTATAAGTGACATATTCGCCATAGTTTAGTTGTTGAGTTTACAACATTTTAGTAATCGAATTATTTAAGTTATTCAAGATAATGTCACTAATCCATTTAAGGGGTTTACTTTTCATATTTATGCAAATCACATCATATTATAACACATAACCAAAATTAAACATTCTTATAAAAAGGAATGTTCAGTTTCAGATTGGGTATAGTATTTAATTATTTATTCATCTTTAATTTTTTTTATCTGCATTATGTTCATATCTAACGATCATTTAAGTGTAACAAAATAAAAATCTGGAAGTAAAATTTAAGTTTCTTAATAACGAATTTAGCCATATGAGAATTGTAATTCACAATATGTATTACCAGTTTTCAATATCGTGCATTTTTTTAGTGTTTTTACAGTGACAATGTTTGGTTATTGTTATAGAGAATAATAGAAATAATAAAATGACCAGAAATTGATTGTATTATAATTATGGGCTAATTCATTAAGGTGAGAACTTGAAGTTTTACTTTTGGTTACTCTACTGTATAGATAGGCAAAGTAATTTATGTAAAAAGCTAAATCACTATGCAACAATTACTAATAATATACTTACTACTAATTACATGAATGTGAAGTGATTTTTTCATAACAAGTAATTTCCTTGCCCTTTTCTGATTCTTTAGCATCATGGTAATTCCAATGCAAGTTAACCAAACGTAGTATTTACAAAAATAAAGAGCCTTGTAACAGAATTTTTTATAGCGACTCATAGTAGAAGTCACAATTATCTAATGCAAACTAATCTACATATTTGTAATCACAAGATAGCAAGTTTTACAACAGAATTTTTTACACTAAATTATGATAAGAATTATGAAATTTCAATACAAGCGACTCCATACTTACTATTGTATATTGCGCGTTAGTGAATAAGAGATAGAAATTACGATAATTCCAATACAAACTAAATCAACACAACTATGTGTTACTAGAATAATAAATAAAGTTGTAACAAATTTTTTAATAACTCACGATAGAAATCATGCAATTTTAATGCAAACTATATTAACCTTAACCACATACTGTGTAGATAGAAAGTAAGTTTCATAACAAGAGTTTTTATGATAATTTAATGCAAACTAATTCAACTATGTGCTTCGTTCACCAGAATGGTAAGTAAATTCTGTGACAGAATTTTCATGATCGAAATCACATAATTCCGATACAAACCAAATTAACACATACTATAATCACTGGAATACGAATTCTGTACCAGTAATTCATGGTTAGAAATTATAAAAAGGCCATTTAAATTATAATTTCATTTAATTCACTTATGAAGCTTTAACACAGTGGGGAGGGGGTCAATTTAAACAAACATTATGTTATATTTCAAAAATAACCACACTATTATTGGTTGGCTTATAAGCATGACTTATTGGAATCTCAGACATAATGAACATTCTGATTGGCCTGTTTAATTTCAAAGGGGAGCTCTTGAAAATGGAGGGATAACTTTAAACGAAATTGCAATTTCAAACAGTCCAAGTATAATTTAATTGTATACTGTATGCACTACAATAGTTAGTAAAATCTATTATAGTTAAAAAATTATTAACTAAGATGTGTGGCGCAAAGCTCCACTTATAACACTGGTATAAAAAATAATTTGAGCAAAGTTTTAATAAGTAATTTGAACAAAGATTTAGTAAGTAATTTAAGATATTACATTACTTTAGCTTATTTAATTCACAAGACTCGCAGCATTAGCGCAACGCTTTACCTTTTTCACTTATTTAGATTACTAGCTTGTGTAGCTTACTTATAACTTAAAATTTAAATTGCATTTACTACCAAAAATCACTATAGAAACCACACTACCTTTGAAAGAACGTCTTTAAACACTGTGCAAGAATAATAAAAAATAATCGTTAACCCCAAAACTTCACTTAAAAAAGATTACTTTTACTATTCTCATAGTCCTAGTCACATATTAACTATACAAAAACTCTACATGCTGAAATAATTGATAAAAAAAAGGAAAATTGAGACATTACATATATGATCTAAATCTAGATAACTTTGTACATACCGCTAAACTTCCTAATAATGCAAAAACTTAATCTAATACTCTTATCTACATAATCTGAGTATTATATTTAAAATATTAATAACAAAATTATTTCCATGAGCTAAAGATCGAATCATCTTGATAAAGGTCGAGATAGAGATAGAATTTTTTTTAAAAGCTTAAAAGATAGTGAATAGTTCACTTAATTTTATTCTCCTAATAAACCCTTGATGAATTCGAATTTAATAATAATAAACATCACATTTATCCCACATTCTCTAATTTTATATGATAAATTCTTTCGTACTTATTTGTTAACACGTAATCTTCTTTAACAAAATTTTTTTCGTTTTCTAATATTATTAAAAATGATAATACTTTAAGCCTATATAATTTATAAGTTTGTTATCAAAGATATTACAAATAGACCGATAATAGTTAACTGATCAGGCAAATCCTTCTATGATAGTCACTTTCACATTAATGCCCACTTACATTATTAAGCCCGGGAAACGTCAGCCAATGCCATGGATTAAATACGAAACATCTTACGTTGATACCCAGATAATATCTTGTCTATTTCTGAGACTATATCCTTTCACTTCAATTATGCATATATCATATTTATGATCGCAAATCAATAAAGACTTATCCTGGTATATCAGACCAAATTATTCAAATTTAAAAAAAGTTGAACTTATTAATGTTTAACATGCCCGATATTAAATCATACCTGGTGGCGAAGCCGCCATATGATCATGTGCTAGTTAGTTTATATATATTAACCTAAGTTATATATATAATAAAACCAATAGATTGTAAGTCCAACACCATCCAGCTGCGAAAACATGCCCAGATGCGACCTGTCGCACTAACTCCCATAGATATGAATATCTATTAAATTAGGGACTTTGTCAGCCCTGTCAAAGACTAACTCATTTAGATTCTTCCTACCTACGCAACCAGATAGGATAATTTTATCCTAGAGAAAATAAAACAAATAAGCGAAAAAAAAGGGGAAATAAAAAAAGGGGGAAAGACATTTCCAAACCTAAACGAATAACCAAAATACATGAAATGAAAATAAAGGAAGACAAAGATAGAAAAAACAAAAGAGAAACAATGACAGAACTAGAAAGTATACTATTAAACCTGTACTAGATTGTAAAAATTATATAATACACTAAATGAATAAGTCTTTACTCTAATTCATCTAAGCATTATATATAAAAAGGGTAAAATCATAAAAAACCCATAAAAAAAACTCATAGAGAACCATGCGCCTAAAAGAACCTTCTAGAAAGAAATTTCATGTCAGTTTTTCCTTCAAAAGACTTCACATATTATTCATTGTTTAATTTATTAGGAAACTCACTCATGACTTAATTCAAATTAGGCCGGTGCCTTTCCAATTCGGACGAGGTAAACATTGTTGATCTTTTGGAGGGGGTAAGCTGAATTTCCCACTTTTTGGTGAAATTTCAAAAAGCCCAAGGAGAAATAAAGAGAGTACCAAAATTGTAAAGAGCATAAGAGTTATGCTTTGAAGAATACTATATCTGACCAAAAGACTACTTCTGCCTAAGCCTCCATAGCTTTTAACAAAAAACTTCAGAGTTGTTGCTCTACTACAGTTTCTATAGTAACGAAGTCTTCTACCCAGAGAGCCAAACCCAAAAGGAGAGATTTTTTCAGCTCTATTTCAGTTGTCTCACATCTGATCTGAAACTCTTTATCCAAGACGCTTCTAAATAAAGCTTTTGTTATGTACAATATACTAACTTCAAAGTTTTTATAGGTCAAATTTTTGTGAAAAATTTGGTACGAGGGATTGTCGGAAAGAGTTTAATAATTAATGAATTTTAAACTAATTTAAAGTTGATATTAAATATATTTGATTATATCCAATTTAAAATTAAAGCTATTTAGAATTTGTAATATATTTTAAAGCCATATTTATATATTATTTACAATTTTTAACTATACTAACCATATAGTACTTACATAAATGATAATATTGTCTATTTGATAACAACATATATATCTAATATATAAATTAATAACTAAACTGAATAAGCTAAAAAATAATTTAGCTATTTTTCTCAAGTGTTTTAGAATTTATAATAATGGCTATAATAGTAAAGTAATAAATTAAATTTTTACTATAATTTTATTGGTCAAAATTTGAGCACATATGTATTATCAGTTATTACTATATCAGTAAATGAATAAATTAAACATTGCTATATTATTGGCTATCTTGAAAAAAAAAATCAAAATTATATAATTTGGAACTTTAAACAAGCCAATTGGAATATAGTATCTAAATTTGGTTCAAATTGAATTGTTATAGGTTTATTTAAACCAGAGTATATTCAATTAAACAACTTTGGATTTATTTGAATCTGAATTAGTTTTATTTAATTATATATTAATATAATTAGCTTGTATCAAAGTATTTTAAAATCTAGTTCATGCTATACAAATTATATAATCTGTGCACTTTAACGTTTTTGATTGGCTACAGTAAATTTTGGAAACTTCTAAATAGAACTTTTGTAATTTTGGGAACTTCTAAACAAAAATTACATCATTACCGCGAACTACAAATTTTTTGTATTCTGACTACATTTTAAATTTTGAGTCTGTGCACTTTAACCTTTTTGATTGGCTACAATTGATTTTGGAAACTTCTAAACAGAACTTTTGTAATTTTGGGAACTTCTAAACAAAAATTACATCATTACCGTGAACCACAATTTTTTGTATTCTGACGATATTTTGAATTAAGTTTTACAATATTGTGAATATATTATGATTGATATTTGGTTTAATATTATGATCAATATTATTTAAAGTAGTTAAAGTTTCTGAACAAATACGCATTTAAGTTTCTATTAAAGTTAAACATTTTAAATTCCTAATTGCATAATTACTTTAATTCATAATTACGACATAATACATTATTCTAAATCTATCTATTATTATTATTATTATTTTTATTTTATTTAAATTTGAGTTCGTGCGCTTTAATGTTTTTGATTGGTCATATCTAGAAAACATGAACTGTATGTGAGAAAACTTCAGATTGGATTATGAGTATTCAGAAAACATGGAAAAATAAAGATATGTTGGTCAGGTTATGATTTATCTATCCATCTATCTTCTATCTAATCACCTAATTTGAAGTTTGTTTGTTTAACCATTTTTGGTGATTGGCTCAACCAAATTTGGAAACTTTTAAATATAAATTTTGGAATTTTGTAAACTTCTAAACAGAAATAATTGTGAGAATTTTGAATCTGTGCACTTTAATGTTTTGATCGGTCGTACCGAAAAATGTGATCTAAACATGGGAACCTAACATAAATATGTATGACAATTATCACAGCGAGTAATTATTATAGCTTTCGAGTAATTATTATATTATTTTTTATAATTATAATATTTAAGGGGTAGTCCGCCTCTAAAGGGGTAAAAAAATTGCAGATCTTATAATAAACAAAAAGGAAATTCATATGTTTTTTTTATAATATAGTAATCTAGCTCGCTTATATATAAAAGTATATTTTTATTATACAAACCTTCTTTTAGCTTCTAATAAAAGTTGTAGGACTAATTTTTCTGATTCTAATAGAAGTAAAAACATTAAAATTTGTTGGATAGATCACGAGATATGAGTATATTTTGATTGTTTAACTATAGGGTTTTTCCTAAGAACAGAATCACATGAGATTCCATTTTTATATAAGGCAATTAGTAAATTTCTGCTGATTTTTACTATAAAATTTATACCTCTCAACTGCAGACTACCCCTTTAAGTAATTTTTATATCATTTTTAACGCTCTTATTAACTCCCTTAAGGGTAGGGTGTACAAATTTCTAATTTCATATAAAATCGATTGTAGTTCAACTTTGTGTAACCAATTTATATGATATCATATGATTTACATATAAACATCATATGATCTGACCAATCAATTCTTTGTACAACCTACAAAAATCATATAGCGTCCTACAAAAATTTAATTATATGTAAAGTTGATTTTTTTTAAAGCAGTGGATATTGCACAACTTCATTATTATAAACAAACTATTTAAAACTATCTATTATAGAAATTTTATACAAATTGGTCAAGACCTTAAAAAAATTTATCAGAGGCATTTTTTTATTTACTATACAAAATTCCAATATACTACGTAGATCATATAAAAAATGATCTGCGTTCACCCTACCCTTAAACAACTCTCAAAAATCATAAAACATTTGGACTAAAAAAGTCAATCAAATGGTCACAAATTTGAAAGCATTTTGTATATATGATCTTGAGTTCGAAAACAAGTGCAAATGCAAAAATAAGCACAAAAAAAAGAACAATTACGAATTTAAGTGCAAGTGCAAGAACAAGCACAAGAACAATTACCCACAATAATCTACTAATTTTTTACATGAGTATATAATAACCAGTAAATTGCGCTACTTAATAATGCGAATAAAAAAAATTCAATTGTTGCACTTTGCTATTTCTGCATTTTTGATAAAACTGTAATTAGACCATAAGAAAATTTAAAATAAGAAAATTTACAAAATTTATCATGTGTTCCACTCGAATATCGTAATAAATTCATAATAATTTGTAATTCGTCTATTTTTTAAAGGAAAATCGATGGCGACTCTTATATAATCAGCCAATCGTATTAAAGATTAATGATCTATAAATAAAAATTTTTATTTTTTTTTATTTTTTAAAAAACTGTGCCTCACTAGGAGCCTTAATGTTCATATAAAGGTATTGACAGTTCTTCGTTTTTGACGTGTTATTTTTTTACTTTATTTATTTAATACTAATATTCTTATTTTTCTTTAAATGAACATATAGAGCATAGCTAGAATGAGCGTAATATGTTAGTTTTTCTTTTTTTTATTATATATTTAACATTCTTACTTCTTTCTTTAGAACAAACATATGAAACGTAACTAAAACAGGCATAGCATATTAGTTTTTTTTCTTTTATGTAGATATATATATACTAGTATCTAACATTCTTCTTTTTTCAGAATGAATGTAGTCTTTAGACGACAGGCGTAGCACATTAGTAGTAGTTAGTTTTTCTTCTTTTATATATATATATATATCTAATGTTCTTTTTTAGAATGAACATAGTACTTTAGGTGAACATATAGAACGTAGCTAGAATAGGCGTAGCACGTTAGTTAGTTTTTATTTTATTTTATTTTATTTTATTTTTTTTATATATAGATATATCTAATGTTTTTACTTTTTTTTTAAAACGAACGTAGTACTTTAGACAAATGTATGGAACATAGCTAGAAAATGGAACATAGCTAGAACAGATGTAGCACATTAGTTTCTTTTTTTTAGTATATATATATATTTAACTTTTTTTATTTAGAACGAACATAGTACTTTAGATGAATATAGCTAGAACGAGCGTAGCACATTAGTTAATTTTTTTTTATATATTATATATCTAATATTAACATTCTTTTTTTTATTTTTTTTAGAATGAACGTAGTACTTTAGACAAACATATAAAATGGGTATAGCATATTAGTTAATTTTTCTTATATATATATATATATATATATCTAACATTCTTCTTTTTTTAGAACGAATGTAGTACTTTAGATGAACATAACTAGAACGAGCGTAGCATGTTAGTTTTTCTTTTCTTTTTTTTTGTTTTTATTATATATCTAATATTAACATTCTTCTTTTTTAAAATGAATATAGTACTTTAGACGAACATATGGAACATAGCTTAAATGGGCATAGCACATTAGTTAGTTTTTTTTTTTGTTATATATATATATATGTATATCTAATGTTCTTTTTTTTTTAAAATGAATGTAGTACCTAGGGGTTAGTAAATAAACGGGGTGTCAACTTACTATAATATATATAGCTAATAAAATAATGTGCAATTATTTTGTGTAACAATCATATAAACATATAAAAAAATGTTCACGATACTATGCTAAAGAATTTTTGGCTATATTTATTACTAACTAATTCAAGGTATGTTACTGCCATATTCGATTTCTGTTGTTTGGTAGATTTGTATAGAGATTGGGTATATTTTGGTATTTGCAGAAACTAAATACTACTTCCTTAAATAATTTTTTTTTTTGGTGTCAAAGTGCCTACTACGGGGACGGGTTTTTATTCAAGATTGATGATCAGACTACGGATGTCTTTTTTAGGCATCCGACATTGTACATAGACGAGAGTACAACTAGCCATACGTACAACTTTTGGTTGTCTAATTTAAGTAGTCCGCCCTAAGGTTCCACACTAGCTGCCATACCTGCAACCCAACTAGGGGATTGCCTATTTAACCCCTCTGATCTATGCCTTCTGCCCATCCGTCTTGTATCCCTGGAACATTGTTCCAGATTCTTACCATACCCCCTTAGGACTAGTTTATCCTAGTGGAAAACTTGGTAGAGCGGTCCCTGTTCCACACAGGTATCACCTACACTTCAGTAACTTACGTTACCTACTTCTGCCCTTGTGAAGTTCACCCAACCCTAGTTCCGCATCCTTTCTCCTTCTTAAACCTCTCCTAGTACTTTTTCAAACTTCCAATTTGATAGCCCGGAAGAATTGGTCTGCCTGGGCTTTATGCGCTCTAACGGTCTCCCTTTTCTTGTTACATGCTTCCAAAACACATGTCCTTTTCCTCTGGTACGAATCTGGCGGCCTGATTGATAAAGGACTCCTCCAAGCCCTATGCCGTCCAGAATTTTTCCTAGCTTTGGCTCAATCCGGCTCCATTCCACAGCACCGTCGAAAGTTCAGCTACCTCTTCACTCAGGTCTTGCCAAGCATGTTTCCTTTTCCTGTGCCCCCAGGGGATCTTTATGCGCCCAGCGTACCGAGCTCCCAAAACATTACACTAGTATTACAAGAATCTAATGCACCCTTGGTGTGACCCAGGTTACAGATCTACCGATCCGGCTTGGTTTCCCAGTCCAGGTTACAGTAACACAGATATAATTATTAAAACGTCTCTAGTGGGAATTGAACCTTATACCTATTGCTTGGAGGTGACAACTTATCCAACCCGCTAAGTCGCCACACTCATCTTCCTTAAATAATTGAAATTGTTAAATATTAAATTCTAATTTATTAACTGATATATATTTATTTTAAACCTTTAGCGAACTATATTTATTTTACACACTATGTAACAACATCACTCTGGAAAGTAACAATTATAGTAACTACTTTTGATATTTAACCAAAACATATATAATATAGCAGAAATTTTTTATAACTTTAAAACGCATTAATTTTTTAGGTGTATAGTGAAACTTTGTTACAGAAAAAGCAAGTTATAAGAATAGTAAATTATATAATATAGTCAAATTAAAAATATAGACATGTTTGATATAATTTTAGTAATTAGAATAAACTGTTAATATTTTAAACTGATACTTTCCTGATTCGTATTGAGGTATAAATCCCGTGACCCATATTAGAGTCTTGTGACATAATCAAGAGACTCTATTCGACCCTAGTTACTCAGACCAAGTTTATCACTGCCTTCCAAAGACTCTCTGAACCTTGAGACCTTGACCAAATCCACCACGCCTCTTTTTGCCTGCTGATTCAAGGTTTAGAAGTCTTGAGAGTTGGGTTAATTTAGTTAGTATTATTAGTGTATTGTGATTATAGTTAAAAGTAGGGTAATATTTCCCCTTCTCACTGGTAAGCCCCAATTTAGCAATACCCGAGGTTATGAGGGCAGGTGCCTACCTTGGCAGGTCACATTTCCGGTCTTACAAGGTCCTTGTACTACTATAACTATTATTTCAGAAGATAATGGATATTTAACCAATTTAATTCTAATAGTTACGAAAAATTATATGACTTTAGTTCGTAATGCAGTCGGGGATATTACCAAAAATGGATATCCGTTCTAGAACGTTTCTGGAATGATCTACCAATGGTTCGCAAATTTTGATTGGCTTGTGACGGTCTTTTTTAGAGCCAAAATTTTTGCATTTATGCAGTATCCCTATTTGCACTAAACGATATATAAATTTAAAGTAAGAAGCCTTTAGATTAATGATCAGTATTGATCTCCTCTAAATCCGTTTTTTTAAAAAAGGTAAATGAAATATGAAAAATTCGCAATATATACTTGAAAATATGGTTAAAATTTTTTTTTTTCAGAAATACTAGCTAACGTGAACAATGTCGCAGTCCTCATCAGCCAAGCAAAAATCGAAAGCCGAAGAACTTCCTTGCATATTTCTTGATCTAGTTAGTAGTTATAAGGATCATGGTTTAATTGTTTGTGGAATGCCGGAAAAAAAATTGTGGAGAAACGCTAATGCACCGGCAGCAGCTAACATGCTAGAAGAACTTCGAGAATTTATACCGGAGCTCAGAGATCAAGATTTTTCTGAATTTTCTATTTGTGTAAATCACTATAATCATGTTATACGTACTGACTATTTTTACCAAAATCTTTAGGTAGTTTTAATAAGAAACCTCGACTTAATGTTTCTAACACTGACGAAACAATTGTTGACGACGCATCGCGCCATTTATTAGAGTTTGAAAGAGTTGCAGAACAAAACAGATATGTAATTACAGAATTACAACGACAAGTAGAAAATAAAAACGCGGTAATATCTAGGTTAAACGTGCAACTCGAAGAATGTCATAAAGTGCTAGAGACGGTAGAAGAATTATATCGAGGAGAGTATGAAGCAAACAAGCAACTAACTGAACAGTGGAATTCTCGTTATGACAGTCAGCATAAGCGTATCCAGGCCGTCGTTGATATTGCACTAATCGAACGAGAATCGTTATATGATGATGTCGAGGCTCTTATTAAAGATAATAATAGATTTTCTTTAGAAAATCTATTAAATTATACTCCCCAAAGATGGCTAAATAAGCGTAACCAGGTCGTTGTAAAATTTATTGAAGCACTAACAAATAATAATCTTGATACAGGTTCCGAAAATACTGAAAAACTTTACAAAAGGGCTATGGCTGTTGATCTGGTATATGGGTCCAGGCATGGAAAATACGTGTCGGAAATGGGTCTCA
>QKWP01002553.1:0-33816 GCA_003550325.1 Gigaspora rosea | reverse complement strand
TTTTCTTTATCTCATGTTAGGGTTAGTATTTAGGGTTAGGCGAAAAAATAGTTATTATTCAATTAATAAATAGTATGTAAATGGTATTTAAAGGGAAGAATTTAATAAAATTTGATTTACAAAAGCAATTCAATTTAAATTTTAAAATACATTTTGTTCTATGCCTCGTTATTCGAATACGGAATAGACTAACATATATGGCAATATACAAATACTCGGTATAGTACAAAAGAGTCTATGTCAGAGAATAAAAATTTGAAATGCACACACTTTGTATCTGTAATATGCAATCTAAATGTTTGAAGACCCTGAAATTCACAGTAACTATTTTTACTCTTTTTTTCACCAATATTAATATATATGCAGAACGTTCATTCACTTTATTCAAATGTCGATCACAATCTATCTTTCATAGATGGACAAGAACGAGCCAAATGCCATTTACACATAACATAGACATGACTGATGCCTTTTCCGCTTCTCTTGAACTGTCCTCAAGCTCATCATAACCTCTATTTCCACGAACGTCACCAAATAGTTCCTATTTACCATGTTTCTTCGACTCTACTCTCGTAAAGCAGCACCACCGTTTTGCCTTGTAATTCATTGTTCATGGCAGGTAAGACTTCGTGTCTTTTTGCTCAACACGATTACGTTCGAATCCAACATACTTAAGCAAGATCGCAGGCCCTTTATGTTGCGGTGTTGTTTCTTGTCACTTGGTTTAAAGACTAAATTCAGTTTTTTTGGTTGATTTGATTTACCGATGATTAATTGGCCAATCATATGATTGTTCTTCGAAAATCTCTAGAAACATGCGGTCTACATTTTATTACCATAAAAGGCAAGATTGGTGTTGCCCATTTTTGGTAATATCCCTGACTGTAATGGGATTTGGACAGTACGAGTTTAACGGGACAGATACTAATGAGATTTGGAAAAGAATCTTGGGGACAAATTTTATAATAACATGAAAAATAGACTACAATGGTGAAAAAGACTTCCGATTTTAAAATAATATGTAAAAGGACTCTTTGGCACAACTTAAGCTTACTTCCTTTTATTTTTATTAAAAATTGAGGAGAAGATTCTGCTTTATTCAACTCGAAATATGGGTGTTTATATATATTTAGGTTTATTATACTACACTTTTGACGCGTTAGCACATAATCATGCAATTCGCCACCTAATGTGATACGAAAATACTAATTTTAAGCCCATCACGTTGAACGTGTATCCTCATAATTTCGAAGCCACAAAATTCCCCGCCACTGCACATTATGCGTGCTATAATGCTTAGGTAAACAGGGGTAATCATATGTAAATCACTACATAAACAGGAAAAAATAGGGAAAACGATCTCTATAAAAATTTTCAAAATAAAAAAAATTGAATTTTTCTAATGTTACAAATTGTGATTTGTGACACTACTAATGCCTATTCATGTTGGCAAACCCTATGGGATTTGGGATTGGGCTATGGACAAACCCGGACAAATAGGTTTGTCCATTTATATTTAAAAATCCCATGTGGCAAAACTGGACAAATCCCAATCCCAAATCCCAAATTCCAAACTTATCCCAAATCCCAAACCTATCCCAAATCCCAAACCTGTCCCAAATCCCAATCCCAAACCCCAATCCCAAATTCCAAATCCCAAATCCCAATCCCAAATCCCAATTCCAAATCCCAATTCCAAATTCCAAATTTAAAATTTAAAATTAAAATTCTAATTTAAATTCTAATTTTGCTATCCGCACCATGGTTACACAAAATTTTCTATTTTTAGAATTCAAATAATATATGCACTAATGTTATACAAAGACCTAGTGCATTGTTTTTGCAAAAATAATTTTTGGTTACATGCTGCTAATATTGTATAACATTACACAAGTCTAATTTTGGTAACCTAATCCTGGGTCGGCCAGCATTAAGCTTAATGCTAGTGGCGGGTTAGACATAATTCTGGCCCATCCTAACCATAAATCTAGGACATATGCATCTAGTATATCTAGTATATGTACAGTGATTGGCAAATTTAGTGTTAGGGTGGGCTGGAATTATATCTAACCCTGTCGGGGCATTATCATAATAGTGCCCACCAGCATTAAGCTTAAAGCTGGCTGACCCAGGTTAGGTTACCAAAATTAGACTTGTATAACATTACATAACATTAACAGCGTGTAACTAAAAATTATTTTTGCAAAAACAATGCACCGGCCTTTGTGAAACACAAGTACATAAATTCTAAAAATAGAAAATCTTGTATAACCATAGTGCAAATAGCAAGAAACCATAGTGCGAATAGCAATTCCCTATATTTATTTTATATAAACAAAATTTTTAATATTAAATATATATTTATTTTGAGTGACATAGGCTATAGTTCTCTATAGATGCCACTCAAAATAAATATGTATTTAATAATTAAAAATTTTGTTTATATAAAATAAATATATATTTAATAATATAGTTTGTAATTAGAATTTAATTAGAATTTTAAATTTGGAATTTGGAATTGGGATTTGGGATTGGGATTTGGGATTGGGATTTGGAATTTGGGATTGGGATTTGGGATTGGGATTTGGGATTTGGGATTGGGATTTGGGATTGGAATTTGGGACAGGTTTGGGATTTGGGATAGGTTTGGGATTTGGGATAGGTTTGAGATTTGGAAATTGGGATTGGGATTTTTTCAGTTTGGGATTTGGGTTTATCCAATTGGGATTTGGGTTTGGTGGGATTTTAAGATTTTTATTTTGCCAACAAGTATACTAATGCCTAAGTATAAATATGAGGTCCTTGTCTAATCACAAAATAAGGTCCTTACACTGCTATTGCAGATGTGGAGCCCAATCACACATGGGAACTTGCACTGCTATCACAGTCACAAAAACTAATCACAACATGAGATCCTTGCATTCCTACTGTAGTTATAGAGTTTAATCATACATAAGGTTTGCACCGCTATCGCAGTCGTGGAGCCTCATTACAACATGAGGTCCTTGCACTATTACTAGCAATTGAATTTAATTATTGCTATCCAACTGCAGAGGGTGGCTAATTATCAAACACGAGTTCTTGCTGCTGCTGTAACTGCAGAGCCTAATCACTAAACGTGAGATTCTTGCACTGCTATCACTGTTATGCAACTTAATTGTAATATAGGGTCCTTGTACTCTATTATAGCCGCAGAGCCTAACAATATGATTCTTGTACTACTAACACAGCCACAGAGCATAATCACGTCTTGCACTGCAATCGCAGTTCCGGTTCTTGCGCTGCTATCGCAGCTGCAGAGCCTAATTACAAATATATAGATTATTCACTACTACTGTAGTCACTGACGTAATGTCCTTGCACTGCTATCAAAGCTAAGGTAAATTTAAGGTTTATGCGTTGCCTTTAGTCTATAAAGAAGGGCGGGACTATAGAGTCAGCATTCATACAAGGCAGGCGATAAGAAGCCCTTAAATGTCTTTGCCTTGGGTAACAATCTCATCTTTCCTATACCATTGATTATATACTTAACTCCTACTATAATCAGATAAATGAAAACTATTACTTATTCTAAAAAGGATTTTTCGAAAATTGGCATAGTGAAGATCCCTTTCGTATTCATGTTACTGAACAGGATCGCACGCTTGTGATCACTACTTATTTGGAAGCAAACCAGCATATAATGCTGGATACTGAACTTTATTAGATTGTTTCAGTGTGATATATAGCATACATCAGTGCATTTGATGTATATTTGATTTAGCTATTTGTAGAGTCAGCTAGTGGTTTTCCTCCCGCATATGCGGGCCGGCTGTTGACACTGAGTTTTTCAGTCAAGCTGTTGCTGCTTGAGATTGATGCTTAAGATTAGCTGGTAGTTTCTCACCTGCGTAATGCAGGCTGGCTGTAGACATGGATAGTTGCAAAATGGCAGGATTTAGTAGCTTTCCAAAAATGAATTATGAATTCTGCCATTTTGCTATTGTTTGGGATGTGTGTATCCACTTTTTCCCTTTTGCTTTACCTTTATTATTTTTTATTTGCTTGTTTATTCCTGTTGTAATATATTTTTTTTTGCGCATATTCCGATTCAAATGTAGAGAGGATTTAATGTCCGTGATCATTTATCAGAATATGCTTAATTTAGTATGTGGCTACCATCGTGGATGTGCTCAGATGTATCTGTAAATGCATCTGAAGACTATCTGTCGAGTTTTTGATGTGTGCTAGTTCTCTACCCGTATTACTAATCTGTTGTACCATCTTCAAAAAACTGTGTCCTACGATGTCGTCTTCTAGAGGAAGTAATTTGGGTTTCTGTATGAACCCATGTACTGCCATTAGCCTTTACGAATAAGATTTTTTTTATGGCTAAAGTGTATTACGAGTTAATCCTACAGATGGTATATGCTTTAGGTATATGAATAGGTCATGTTTCATTCTTTGTTGTATTGGTGATTAGCATTGGGTGCTTAGTTGTTTGTGCTTCTCGTTCTCAGTAATTGTATCGTCGCGTAGAATCCTCTCCTCGTGCTTTTGAACCTTAAGACCTGCACTGCTAGTTCTTTAGCTGCTTTCTGTTGGAATTTGGGCAGAATTCTCCCAACTGGGCTAACCCATGTATGCTGGATCAGACTTGCAGATTGTATATACTTTTAATGCCTTAGTCAAATAGAGGTGCATTAGATGCTCTGTTGGTTTATAGTTTTTTTTAATTTTAATTGCTACAAGGTATAGTTACTTATTTTGTTGCAATATAGGCTCATTTGTAGTATTGTTGTTTTTTTTTTTTTGTATTATTTTTTCGTTTTATTTTAGTTTGTTTTCTTTTTTTTTGATGTATCTTATTGGGAGTCAGTAGCAATGCACTCAATTAGTGAGCCATTGAAAGCTACCAGTGTGGACTAAGTCTTAACCCTGGGTTTTTTATATATTCCTTTTAAGTTTCTATCATATAAGATTGTTTGTTTCGATAAGAAGCCTCAATGCTATGGTCTCGATTTTATTTTTTTTCGATATCTTTAGAGAACGAAGTACACCATGTATATATATAATAGGATCTGTTTGCCCTCTTTTTTTTTTTTCATTGTGCATTACCACGTTTCTGAGAAATTATCTCTCTGAATTCCTAGTTATGTTAACTAGTTTCGTATATTTTTTTCATTCTAGTGTAGAGAGTTCTTTACTAGAATTGACCTTCAGTTTGAATGTTCATCTCAGTATATGATTTAACTGCTAAGTCGACATATAGAACTCAGTTGGAAAAGTAACTTGAATGTGCCTTCTTTTCATATTCTGCACCCAATAAGTGCCAACTATTAAAGCTTTGTTGAATGCTTTAGCAAAATATCCTTATCATATTCATCGTGCATCTATTATGTTGACTTGACGCCCATGCTTTATTAGGTTTGATTTCATGTAGCTCATTTGTGATTCTTCGTGTTTATTTGTCTTACAATAAGTTGCTTCATAATTTCTTGTCACTCATGCATTAGTGTGTTTGATTTCTAATGCCTTTCCCATTTAAAAGTGATTCTTAGTATATTCCATTGTAATGAATCTGATTGCGTTGAATTAACGTCACTGCATTATCTGACTCAATTTTTACCTGGTTGATTTTAAAGGTTTGGCTGGCTGTCAAGTTAGTTGACGAACTTGGTTAGTAGTTTAGCTTCTGTTTTCGATTTCTGTTGGCTTGTCCCAATTGCGAGTGATCCTCTGTATTTATTCCTCATATGGTACATAGCCTACGCCGGCATAGTACCCTCGCACATTTGGTTTGGTTCCTAGTAATTTATTCGAATCCCCAAGTGATTCTTCATATATATTCATCTTATGCTAGATTGTTTCATGAATTTTTAATGCACATGTTTTATTGGTTTTAATAACTAATACTATTTAATTCTTCAATAATTCTTTGTATCCTTCGTCATTCAGTAGGTCTTCTGTACTGACCTACTATCTACNGTCCCAATTGCGAGTGATTCTCTGTATTTATTCCTCATGTGGTACATAGCCTACGCCGGCATAGTGCCCTCACACATATTGGTTTAATGCCAAAGCGTTATTAGTTCGATTCTAATAATAATTTATTTAAATTGCGAGTGACTTCTCATATTTGCGATGAGTTGCTTTACCACTGTTGATGTTGATGCACTATTAGTTTGATTTTAGTGCCCTATTCAGGCCTGCAAGCAGCTCTTTATATTTATCCATTATGTGATAAATGATACTACATTTGCTTAATATCAGTGTGTTCTTTTGTTCGATCTTTAATGATCTATTTATATCTGCAAATAACTTCCCATATCTAATCGTCAGGTGATAAGTTTCTTCATGACAATTTAATCGGCCATTATATATATATATATTTGATAATCTGTTTGATTATACAAGTAATTCGTTATTTATTCCTTGAGCTATTAGTTGCACTACGTTGACTTAATACTTATGCATTATTTGACCCAGTTTCTAATGTCACATTCGAATCTGCAAATGATTTATTGTCTTTCTTCATTATCAGTAAGTTGATTCATAGTTTTCTTTACATCCTTGGGTTTTATTGGCGATTCTTCTGTTTGTTTATTATGTGATTCGTTTTACGACAACTTGATTCAGATCCAGTATAAATCTACTTCTTAGCGATTTCACTTTGTGAGTGACTCTTCAACTCATGCAATGAGGTCGCCTCCTTGAGTCAATACTATAGATGCTTGATACAGCTAATGAAGAATGACAAACTTTGACGCAACCTGACGAAACCATAAGTTGCGCCACTAACGCATGATGCATGATACAGAAAACCATTATGTTTTTAAGGTTACGTGTGCAGTTGCGTCAGGTCATGTGAGTTGCGTCAGGTCACGTGAGTTGCGTCAGGCATCATTAGTCAATACCATTGCATTCTTTGGTTTACTTCTAATAGTTTTATTAATATTTATGATATCCGTCATTCTGTTCATCATATTATGAGTTTCACATTGACTTAATGTTAATACATTATTTGATTCATTTTCTAGAAGTTATTAACTCTGTGAGCGATTTTTTCATTATGCTGATGCTTATGTTAAATGTCTTTTTTTTTTTTTTTTTTTTTTTTTTTTTTAATCTGCACATGATTCTTTATAATTATTGATCATGTCTGCGCTGACTTAAGTCTGATTTGCTGTTTGAGTGGCATAAGCAGTACAATTAATTGTTGTTTGTTTACGAAATAATGTTTTTCTCTCTTTTTTTTCAACTTTCCTGACATACTATGGCTATAATCCTAATCACCAAACTCACCAAATCTAACTGGCTCTTTCAGATAAGCCAATCATACTGTATTTACTCAAAATAACACACATGGCATTATTTCAAAAATTGTATTTTCTTAAAATAGCATGTTGGTTTCGAAATAACGCCCATGTGCATTCCAATACAACGAATACTCCAAATGCTGAATTAATAATCTGCTGAAATAATGAATTAAAATAACAAGTGGAAATAAGAATTTTTTTAGTCAAAAATCTGATTTAGATTGAAAAGACTATATGGGCCCTCAAAAGTAGAAACCAGACAATTTGGCAGATCACGGGTTTTGAGAAAATCAGCAAAAACTATTTTGTTACACAAAATCAAAACAATCTAAAAATAGTATATTCATAATTAACAAACCTGTTTAAACAGGATAATTAGATCTGTAGACCTGTAAAATGCTTTTAAAATCCCAGTAAATCTATTTTTAGATTATAGCATCAAAAGCTTTTAACCGTTGTATCACAAAAATTTATTAAGTGATCAGACTTTCATTATTAAGTAAAAAAGTTTGGGCTTTAAATTTTACACCTGATCAATCAAACAGGTTAATTTTCAAAAAATTGTCAAATTGTCTGGTTTCTACTTTTGAGGGCCCATATATAAGATTAAGAAATACAGGTTTTTTATGTATCGCACATATATAACAGACAATTTTTTAGAAATTAGACCTTTGCCCCGAAATAACGCCCATGCATGTACTTGAAATAACGCGCATCCCTCGAAATAACGCACAGATACGCGTTATTTTGAGTAAATACAGTATGTTATACAAAGTGCTGTATTGTGGAATAACTGACCAGCCGTAGCCTGGTGTCAATACTAGTGCGTTATATACCAATTGCACTTTTTTTCATTAGGATATGCAGGTGATACTTCAATTTGTTCATCTTGCATTACGCTGCACTATGTTGGCTAGATGCCTATTCATTGTAGGGTTTGACTGATTTGAGTCTGTAGGTGAATCTTTTATATTTAAGACCCAATAAACCGGTGCGATAATTTGCGCGTATATCTACATTACTTTCTATTAAATGATCCAAGTACACTTGAGTTGGTTTCAGAACATGATATCCATTTTAAGAAAATTCATCAACAAGTTATAATGCTTTGAGAAATTTGCCTTGTTCAAGGGAACAATTCTTCTGCTTTATTTCTTAGAGTCTTGGAGAAAATACTGTTCCTTGCTGAACTATCCATTGTGGCGCACAAAGCTATTAGTCTAAATACTAAATACAACTAACAATACCACTATCTATCCAAAACAATGTACTACAGGTGTGCAAGACTCTAGATTCTCAAACTGGCAGGCAGAAAGAGGTGTAGTTGATTTGGTCTGGGTCTCGAGATTCCTTGGGTCTTGCTATAGCGAAGCAAAAATCGATTGTTATGTGACTTTACAGTAACACATGATCATGGTATTATTCTAATACAAATTTATGTATTGGGGGTAATTATTGGTTTATCTAACAGTTTTGATAACACTTCTACTCTAATTTCGAAGGTTATTACTCAACACTCAGAAACTATTCAAACTTGAACTCTGAAAGTTACACTTATTCTGAGTTATATTTTATTGAAACGAAAAGGAAGGGTTTATATACTTTTCACCCTCTTAATAAATATATTGATTTTAAACTATATTTACTAACTCTACTAAATTTCTATAGAACACCTCTAACTCACAATAACTACAGTTTCTTCAATCGAAAGTTGAAGGGGCTTCCTATACTTCGAGGCATACTTGGGATGATGCGGGCTTTTCGAGTTTTTCATTTATGCCAGGGATAAAGTTATATGAGCCAGTACTATAATATTATCAGTACAAATACTCGGCTATACCATTGTTTAGCAGAAAGGGGTAATAAACAAATATTAGCAGCGAAACGCTGCAGATAGAAACCAACTTGTTGTTGCAGCATGCGCAGCTAGCATGTGCTTCAAACAGCAACTCGCTGTGGCACAATGCTTATTTTATTTGCGGCTATGTTGATTCCACTATCTTCGTCTTAGAAATAGGAGATATAGTACTATTGTAAAGATATAAACAAACGGGAAACCCCCTAAAGTAAACAAATTAAAAAAATGGCTTGGCACAGAGCCCTTCACTCTGTATCAAATGCGTATGTACGGAAATGATAATATAGCTTATTATATGCTTGTATTGTCTTGACGACTTAAAGAGATTTGCAATTCTCATATAATATTTGGATAGGTGGTGTTGACTCATAGCTTTGTTAAAGAATATGTATATATATTAATCTGGACGATCATTGGAGTCATTATTCCAATGTTTGTGAAGTTCGGAACTATCGAGGTATTTTCAATAAGTTCCTCTTGTTTATTTCGCACAGATGACTATAGAGTTTATCTCTTCTATTTTGAAAATTTGGGATAGTGTCTTTTCACTTGAAATTTCCCCGAGAATTGCACCATGCCATAGATATCTGATCTGGTATTGTGCCTGTCTTGATAGAAAAATTATGTGACTTTTTGTTTGCCTCTATGTGTTGATATGTTTCGAACAAGACTTTTTGAATGATATCATATGTAAAGTAAAGCCTAGTGTTATTGCGCAGCAATGCGTAATTTATCTGTCCGTTGTTATCTTCATTATTATCCCTTGTTACTTCATAGAGAGATAATACTATGATGGTTTTAGCAACGCTTCGCAATAATCTAAGTCTTCAATACTTCTTTAGTCTATACTGCATCGCGACTTGTGGTCTGTCACAGTTGAGTGAGCGATCATTGCATGCGAATTTGCTTCCTCTCTGGGCTACCATAGTCTACCCTGATGTCTGTGTGTTTTATACCCATAATAAATCTGTTATATTAGTTTCCATGTGAAATGTCTCAATTAGGCAATTGATTAATCACTTATCTTGCCCCTGTGCCTTCCTCAAATTGGATAGAGATTAAACCGGTTTCTTCCCGCTGGCATCTTGGTTTTCCTGTGATTGTCACCGCACCAGACCCCCCTGCTTAGCTCCCTTTTCGATCTGTTGACTTTGCCATCAACTTGAAATATTCAACGTGATCGTACTGGTAAAAGTGTTTAAGTGCAACAAATCAAATTTCATTGAAGGTACATCAGCATGATCAAACATCATTTTGTAATGTTAGGAATTACAGTAATAGACTCATATTCATTTCTAAGGTCATGCAAAGTTATGTTTTCATTTTGTATAGCATGGACAAAATTTGGTCTACCATCAATTTTTTTCTAACAATCTTGTCAGATTATTCCGGAAATTCAGAAATCATTGTCTCTGTCGGGTGACACTGATTATATTTATGAAAAATATAAATAAATAGCAAAAATAGAATAATTGGAACAATTGGATTTCAAGAAAAAAAAAATTTTTTTTGAAAAATTGAAAAAATGGTAATAGAAACGAAAAATTAACTTTGTGTAACCTAAAATATTATTTCATTTGTCTAACTAGATTTAAGTAACTTGTTTGGATAATTAAGGTTTTTTCTGATTATTGCCTGCACTTTCGAGTTTTTAAAGATAATGCAACTTAGCAATCGATGAATTTATTTAGTTTGTTATTATAATAAGAATTTACATAGTTACTTCAAGGATGTTACTCTTAGCATGCCCGTGCTGATTAAATTCAGTAGATATTAGAGTAGAATTAAGAAATTTGTATAGTAAAATATTATGATGAAAACGTCTAACTAAAGTACAGATATCAATTTCATCGTAAATTTCTTCACCAGTTCCAAATTTTTGATTCGATAATCCAAATTTTTGTTATTGTTTCCCTATATGTATGAAAATTTAAATCTTATAAAACGTAGATACAAACTTCATTGTAAATTTATCACTAGATAATCTAAATTTTTACAGCACTTTGTCGTAGAATTTTCTATCCTTTATTTGTAATTGGAAATATTATCCGGTGCGTATGGCATATCAAAGTCATGTATTTCATATTTATATCTGCATATTTAATGTTATCACACGAATATGTATGCAAATCATATCGTACAAACTATTTTTACATTATACTCCGATCTTCGAGCTTTATAAGGAAATTTTACAAAAGTTCATTATATTACAGACATATTGTGATGACAAAAAGGAAATCATGCCTTTGTCTATCGTCTCGATACACATTTAGTCGTATCTTTATAAACTCAAACTTTTGACAACGTTCACAGAAATATCTATCAAAAAGCATATACAAATTCGTTAGCAATGTTTAACTCTAGTAATATTAACCTTATTAACGCGGCATTTACAGCCATAATGGGAACTCACAAGTTTATATCAGAAAAGGAACTTCCTAAAAGACAAACCCATGGTGAAGCTAATTATTCGACATATAATGAAGTTGACTTGAACTCGTTTCATCAAATTAATCTTGTTGGCAGTAATCTGGCCAATGTTACTAGCTATCGGAATTTACCTAATCAATCCAAAATTACTTACAATAATAATACATTTAATAATCAAATGTTTTTGTGAAAACGCTCACCGGTAAAGTTATATTGCTTGAAGTTGCAAGTAGTGATACTATTAATGTTGTTAAGCAAAAAATCCAAGTCAAGGAAGTCATTCCACCAGATCAACAGAGATTCATTTTTGCTGTGATGCAACTGAAGAATGATTGGACGCTTTCTGACTACAATGTTCCAAATGATGGTATGTTGCACTTGGTTTTACGTCTTCGCGGTGGTGGATGTGTAATTAGTTACTTAAGTGTAAACACTTTGGATCCACCATATTATTACGATTTTACAAATATTAAAGATACAGTATAGGAGTTACATTTATGCAGAGATCAATACAGTATAAAAGACCATGTGGATGGAAACGAATCGCTTTAAAGGTTACCAGAAAATATGATAACAGTAATGATTAGAGTTCCAAACCGGATTGAAAATCTCCAACTATGCCCCGTCGGGTGAAAACCGATTAGAACCGGTTATCCAAAACTAAAACCAGTTATCCAATTAAAAACGGGTCACCCGATTGTAATCAGGTAATGCTAATCGGGTGACCCGGATACCCAATTACCTATATATTATGGCGCATTTGTAAAAATAAATTTGTCCCCAAAACTTAAATTTGAGGACAAAAAATTAGTTAAATTTGACAAGCGTGCCGTAATAAGAAATATCATTGCAGGTCGACATAATAAAAGAAATCGGATTACCCGTTTTTCAACGGGTGACCTGTTTGTATTATATTAATCTGGTTGGCATATTTAAACCGGTTTGTCAAAATTGCGATCCGGTTGACATTTTTTTCGGTTCGGTTGATCAGTTGGACAGTTAACCGAATTGGATATTGGAACCCTAGTAATGATAAATGGCTAGGCACCGATAACAATGCCTGGCCAGTATCATATCATGGTACCGCTAAGCATAATGCAAGATCAATTGCTAAAGACGGTTACTTATTAAGCAAAGGAAAACGTTTTGCTTATGGACGTGGCATTTATTCAACACCTGACATACATATAGCTGAACAATATGTGATTGAATTTGAATTTGAAGGAAATAAATATGTGATGGTATTTCAGAACAGAGTAAATCCTGTTAACTTACAAAGGATTCCTGTTGGAAATAGCGAATATTGGATTTCTGAAAATGGTAAAGATGTTAGACCTTATAGAATTTGTATTAAAAGAAAGTAATATTTACAAAGTATATCATATTTATATGAGAAAACAATAATACTTTTTAATAAGTATTATTAATCACCTTTGGACTTACAGCATAGCTGAAAAATGTTTCAATTAATCAGTTTATTTGATTTATAATTTATTATTATTAAATATATATTACTCTGTATATCTTGTTGTTTGCACTATCAAACAGCACTTATTGATTTCAATAAAGTTAAGGTGTGAGTGGTCGAATTACACCAACTAATGTCTTTTTAGACTAGTGCTTAGTGTTTTTTTAGATGTAGCAGAAATTAATTGCTACATATGAATTAAAATACTGTAATACTTAAAAGAGTATTGCTATTTTTAACCAGTGGTGATTAGTGTTTGTAGTCGACCCCTTTTTATCGACTTGACTAAGTCAATATTTAAAAAATAACTTAGCCGGCTAAGTCAAAGTCGATCAACCTAATTGGTTAATCCTACAACACGTGACATTGGCTAAATATGATTGGCCAATCACTTATTATATTTAACACGATTTTTTGTAGCTACCCGGTATTACTAATTCAAATGCGTCGAACTTTAACAATTTATATTTTACTTTATAATATATAATCCATTTATCCATCGCATATCTTGCTATATAATTCATATGCGCCCCTAATTAAGAAAACCAGCTCTATACATTGACGATAGTTATGCTAGGGTTATTATCGTGAGGGTAACCTGATTTGTGGCTTATATGAAATTGCGACTTATATGAAAAGGTAATAGCATATGATTGTTTGCAATGGAGATTATAGATATGCGTGATAGAGATTATAGGTATTGTATGCGGCAGAGATTATAAAGATACAATGTGAGAGTAAATGGAGAATCTCAGTGCTTTCTTACTTCGCTTGTCTTATCACTTGTTTTCTTCGATGCCCAATTATAATCTGGTTCTCATCCCTCCTGCCCTCTCTCTCATTCATTGCACCTTGCGCCCTGTCTGTTTTTATGTATAACGAGTTGAATATGCCACACCATATTGTGGGCTCGAACTCGCTATTTTATGTAGACGTTATCATGTGTACTGAGTTGAAGCGTGGGGTCAACTCACTATACTTATAAAGTTAATAATGTCATGTGTAAGGAATTGAATACGCCGCTATATAAAAATTGATATCATGTGTAATGAGTTGAATGCGCTACACTATAGCATGGGCTCAGACTCACTATGATAAAAATTAATATTGTATGTAACGAGTTGAATGTGCAGCAGCTTGAACTCGCAAAACAAAAAAAAGCCTCAATTATACTTCGTCATATGAGCATATTTATATATACCTAGAGTTGTTCTGAGCTCAATATGCAATAGCAGAAGAGAAGGTGATGAAGTGGAGCACTACTTCCATTATATATCTTCATAATGTCTAATAAAGACAGTGTTTAATATGAAATCCGAGCAAGAAAAATAGCTTATGTTTATGTATACGTATTAAATATTAAGTTTTTTACATAATTTATTCCATATGTATGCGTATAAACATTAAGTTTTGTTACATAATTGATTCAAACTGATTTGAACTTACAAACGTGTTCAAATAATGTATGTCATATAGTTCACTTGATCGGATGTCTTATTGGATATTAAAGGCAATTAAATACATGTTAAAAAGTATTGCTATTTTGATTGGTTATTACGATTTTTAATATTACCTAATATTAAAACAGCTTAGTCGATTTATAAAAAATTGACTGACCAAGCCGGCTAAGTTGATAAAATCAACTAACATAAAATCGACTACAAACACTAGTGGTGATTCCCCCCCAATATAAAATTGATAATATACTATATATACGTATATATATATATGCGTATATACATACATATATATTAGATACTAAGATCTTTAATATTATGATCCTTGCATATTTGTATATTCGTGTAGTATTTGCTTTTCAAAAAATTTTGTTAAAACAAAGATTTTTGAATTGGTTCACCTTTAATAAACAATATTAATAATAGTATAATGATCTATAATAAAACTTTAAAAAGTCTAATTCTATAGTCTTAAGTTAGAATCTTTAATTAACATATTCTTAGATTAAGAAAGCAGTTAATCCATTATTCTTTGCTTTGCAAAGGATAGTTTATGCTTCTGCTACGGCTGTTGCCTCTGCTTCAGCATTTTTTTTTTACTAAGGCAAAGAAAGCAAAAATTTTCAAATTGGTTCACCCTAACGCTAACCTTCAATAAACAACATTATTAGAAGTGCAATAACTTTGAGGTAAAGAAAAAAATGTTATAGTTGTTCTTCCGATACATTGTTATCCATAAAAATATTTGGCAAAAAACTTATTTCAGAAGACAAAGAGAAGTAATTGTTGCTATAGTCTTGAGAATTAGCCATGAAGTTTTCATAATAAGTTTGAGATAAAGGAGAAGAACCTTCCATTCGCTCTTGATCTAGTAAACAGTTCATAGTTGAAGAATAAATAAAATCACGTTATTATAAGAGACAGTTCTTTAGAATTTGATTGTTTCATGTTTCATCTTTTGATCTGCCTAACCATAAATAAAAACACGTTAATTTAAGAGAAGTTCTTTAGTGTTCGTTTTTTTTCTATTTTGGCATCCGATCTACTTAACCTTATTTTTGCTAGTAATACAACCCGTGTATATTGTTTCGCAAAATAGTCAATAAGGTTTGTTCAAACGAAAAAGAAATAAGTGTGATAGAACAAAATATATTAAAAGTAAAGGGATAAATTTTAATGAGAGAATACTGGAATAAGGTATATGTTCAAGCGAAAATAATTTAGTTCGAACAAATGTGAAAGAAGTTTGATCAATTTACAATCAGATCACTTTTTGTTTATTTTATTTATTACTACTGATTATAATTGTTATACCAGCAGAAGAAATTACTACCAGTTAAATTTAGTTATTTTCTATATAAAATTCTTAAAAATAAATTATATATCATATATTGAATATTAATTTTTATATGCAATTTGATTTGCTTATGATTATGTGACCTTAGCTGCATTAGCTAGCTGAACAAACCTACGTAGCTCACCCACAAAAATTTTCCAGTCATGTGACTTTTTGTGGCACAAACTAGGCGCAAACCAATTGAATTTTAGGATCAGGTATAACGTAAAAATTGCGCTTTTTATGATTTTTCATAAAAAAACTACTAATAACTCCGAAGTTTGTCTATGAAATAGTCTACTGCGCATTAACAAAAAAAATTCCTTGCAATATTTTGGTATAAGTAGCACTCTAACCAAGCGTCTAACCCAAACCCTAACCACTCAATTTATTACTTTAATTCTTTTGCTTTATTCGATTGTTTTGATTGTTTTGATTTTTACATTACACCTGATCTCAAATTTTGATTGGTTTGTGCTACAAAAAAGTTACATGACCAGAAAATTTTTTGTGGGTGAGCTACTATCATCAGCAGAACACATTATATCAGCTGGCTTAGTCAGCTAAGCCACTGCTGCCTTAGCCAGCTTAAAACGCTATCCGAACCTAAATAATTTTGCTGAAATCACCAAATTTAACATATTTCCTAATAAAACTGCTAACTGATGTATTAAGTAAAATTGCTCGGGTCCTGCGAGTTGATAGTGTAGTAGTTACGCTCCCAGGTTGCCAAGTGTAAGATCGCTGGTTCAACCCCTACTAGCGGACAAAGAAAACTATACTCGATTATGAGACGGATGAGCTGAACTAGGATGCTAGCAGGGACGATGATTTTCTGCGGTGACTAAACTCAAATTCTGTGAAGATTAAATTTAATTTCTGCGATTATCTGCAAAATAAAATTTTAGCAATAAAAACCTGTTTCTGCAATCAAAAACTGGAATGTTCTAAAGCTTTCCGACGACCATGCTCATATTTTGTGTAAATTGATTGTCTATCCTTCTGAACTTTCCGCCAAAACTCGCAATTTAATTGGATCCTGGTCAAATTTTAGGTCAATTCTGCAATTATCCGTGATAAAATCCATTTTCGCAAAAATTGGCGAATTCTGCAAATTCCGAGGCATTCTGCATTTTGCAAAATCATCATCCCTAGATGCTAGAACCGCATTGTGAAATTTAACTATATTTATCCTTGTATGAGTGCTTTATAAGGACAATTCCGGTGAAAATCTGGTATGGACAATAACCTTTAACAATGTCGATAGACTTATAGCTCCGGCGTAATCCAGATGAATTAAAGTATAGCTTCGGTGTAATCCTGTTGAATTAAAAGTATAGCTCTGCGTAATCTGGTTGAATTTAAATGTATATATAAATCATTACTAATGTAGGACCTCGCATATTAGGCAGGTCCTATTGACTAAGAATTAATAAAATTGACGCAATTAGCATTCTGACAACGATTAAGTTGCCAGATTAAAAAAAAAAATTGCTCGGATTGTAATTTTGCTGCAATAGTGGTTAGCAAGATTAAGCCAATATTGATGCTCTGCAAGTTCAGTCCGAGGTTTGAATCTGAACTGTCGGGTTGGCTCGGGTTATATAAAATGCAAAGTTCTTTGCACACAACTTATACAGAAGGTCCCTAAAATTCCGGGTCGGGATACATCGGAGTATATCGGAATTACATTCGCTAGATCAGAAATGATCAATTTTGTTCCAAAAACATAAAAAATTTTACTAATAAATCATATCCATTCATTAAGCAAAAATGCTCAACTAATAATTTTGCTATAGAACCTGCTAACAACTAGGGCTAAACGCTGACCTAGATCTGACGCATCTGACTCAGAAATTTGTGTAAAAATCTTCACAAAACTTACTAGTATAATTCTTCATGTAGGTTTCTCAGTAGGCCGGCTATACGTTGTTGAATTCTACTGAATGAATGCAAAACCCATCTGAATTAATATCCTGTATTGATTAAAACCAATTTTGTATTGATAATGTTTTATACGAATTATTATGCGAGCTTTTCGGGTTATTAAGTTTTTAATAACCCTTGTGCTGTTTTAGCACAGGAGTCGGCACGGGTACAGATTGTACATGAATATAAAGAATACAATGAAACAGGACATAGTTTAAAGTATATTTTAATAAATTTGTATATTTTATTTAATACATAAATTACTATTAATCTTTGTAATTTATTTATAGTACATAACAATATCTGATCTATTTATATAATCATTTTATACTTTTTCATCTGATGCATCATATACCTTGCAATAAGGCTTTGAAAAGAAAAACTATTAAAATGTTATATATTCATTTCTAATATAAAAATGAAATAAATATAAAGTGAATAAATAAGATATGTAGTAATAAATATTGAGATAAAAAATGCAAATATTATAAAATGGTGATAAACTTACAATAAGCCAAGAATTACTGGTAATTGAATTGTTTATTGATATTATTATCAAATAAATTTCTAAAAAAAAAACTTGATTGAAGCAATAATAGAATAGTTTTTAGATTTTTTTACAGCTAATACATTTTTTAGTGATGTAACCCGGGTTGGGTTATAGCAACCTGGGTGGAATGGGTGGATCAACCCGACGGGTCAACACGCGGGTTGACCTGTCAGGTTCGAAATAGCAGAGTGAGCTTTAATTCTGATTCAGCTCTAGAATACGTCACGAAACTCTATTATGAGGTCATGGGATTTGGACTTTAATACAAATTTACTTATCGGGAGGTTATCAGTTTAGGAAATTACTACAATAACACTTCTACTCTAATTTCAAAGGTTCATATCGGCTAATTTGTAAAATTGGGCCTTTTTGTAGATCCCTCAAATTATAATAAACCACAACTTATAATCAACAACATTATTTTTCAAAAACCATAATTTCTATATAATATAGGCATAAACCTTACAGTATAAGCTTTGCCAAGGAAAAATGAGACTTTCAAACTTTTAAATTTATTAGATTCAGCTCATAAAAACTAGCCGGTAATATATATGAGCTAAATTATATTAAAGCCCAAAGTCTCATTTTCTCAGAGAATAAGTGTTGAAAAGAGATCAAGTTGGTTAGTATAAAATATTTTTTAGTTTAAACCTATTCAAATGAGTATTTACTACTACACAATTCCTCTTGTTTGGCTTCATATAATTAACCTGGTGTATTCAATTCGAGTTTATAGATTTAGAATCTACTTAGGTAGGCTTGGTGTTGAATATGTGATCCTCAGAAAACAACACAAGGATGTACAAGTGGAAATAAGGATGTAGATGATTGTATTAGAGAATTTCAACTTAAAGTTACAGAATATGAAGATGTAATCGAGTGGATTCCTTAAATAACATTCAGAAAGTTGGAGAAGAATTTTTAGTGATCCAGATAGATGGTATACGAACAGTTTCACGTGCGTATAATAATAAGAGAAATTTACAATCATGTTATGCTATTATATAGAGTTGAGTATTGCATGGTTTTCAAGACTCTTTAAACTCTTTAAAAGAAGTAAGCTTATTATTTATTGAATCTGTTTTTTGTATAACTTAAGAATGTATTTATATTCCATCTAATATAAGTTTAAAGATTTCATGCGATTAATGAGATTAGAGAATAATAACCTTAAATTATATGGACAAACTCAACACAAAAATGAGTACATGTTAGTATTTGATGAATTTGGTTTTTAAAAAATCCTATGATTATGGAAAATGTGCGAATTGCAACTGGTATAACACATCCCTAGATTGCTCAAATAACTGTCAAGGATCATTATACTCGACTTCAATAAATTAACTATTTTACTCTTTATACTAAAAGCCTTCATTGAATTTTTTAAATATCTGACCCAGGTCAAACAGGTAACCTTTGCACCCAGTTGGACCCATAGATCAACCTGGGTAACCCACGGATTCACCCGTCGGGTGACCCGGGTTGCATTTTTTTGAATGGGTTATATTACTAACATTTTTTATAAAACGTTTTCTTACAATAATTAAAGAAGTTATGCATTTATGATCATCCTTAATTAAATATGATACTATCACAATTCGAAATTGTGACAGAAGATTGGATTAGTTTACCCCATTTGCAAATAGATCTTCTCTTTATTTAGTATAGATAACAAGATTAAAAATATAATGCTAAGGGAGCTTTTTATATGATTGTATTGATTAGTAAGAAATGATTAAGTTGTGAATATAATGTCAAATAATCAAGAAGTTTGAATTATTTTTTTATATATTACAAGTGTAAGTGGGGCACTGCCAGCACCTCTTTAGTGATCATTATTTATAATTTCAAAATAGTCATATGTTTAATTGGCTTAGTAATGCTGAAGGTTTGATATGAATTAGAGAGCTTCTAATAAAATTTTTAAAAGAGATTGAAGAATTTTTCAGGTATAATATCTATATGCTACAAAGAATGATTTTGACAGAATGATTTTGAATATTTTATTGGTTTATTCACTAAAAAGAGTGATAATGCAATACAAATAGTTGGAAGTTAGTTTGTATTGATATTGTATGTTTTTTATTATAAGCTATAGTAAATATTCTTTTATAGAACTTATTTGCTATTTCAATAACGGCAGTATATCATATGAGTTTGATTAGAATTTTTACAATTTCTACTATGATATATAAAAAACTCTATTACAGAACCTACTCACTATTCTGGTGACTACAGATAATTAAGATTAATTTGTAATAGAATTGTTTTTTTATGTGGGTAAGTTTAAATTAGTTTGCATTAGAGTTATTGTAATTTCTATCATTAGTTACTATAAGAATATTGTTACAAAGCTTACTTGCTATTTTGATGACTATAGTATATGGTTAAGTTTGTTTGTACTGAAATTATTATATTAGAATTATTATAATTCTACTATAAGATACTGTGTTATAAACTTGTTATTTGGTACCACAAAATTAGTAAGGTTAAGGTAGTTTGTACCTGAAATCATCTTGATTTTTATATGATTAAGAAGTGTAAGCTTGTATCGAAATTTAATTGTTATCATTACTATTACAGCTCTTGCATTCTAGTTTGTAATAATTTCATCATTAAAAGTTACTATTCTATTTGATTGTTTACATATTCCAATTAATAATTTTTTGTAATAAGAAATCTATATAAAGCCCTTTAAAATTTCTGAATATTTCTAAATTTTCTGAATACTTATTTCTGATTTCTTGGTTATCTCTTAAACCATTTGAAGTTCAAGGCAAATTTGTCCTGAATTTTACTATAAAAATATCTCAAATCTATTTTTTTAAAAATTAATATATTTAAATAAAAATTTTTTTGATAAAATTTGGAAATAAAGATTATATTTTTTTAAAATTTATATTTAATAAATTATAGAACAAAAAATTTAACTTGCTTATAAGTCAAAAATATATAAATTCTAAAAAATTTTATCCAAAAGAATAATTTATAATTTTTGATAAACTCTTTAAATATTAATTTTAGATCTATAGCTTCTTAATAGAAATTATAATTTAAATAATTTTTATTATTGTAATTTTGTAATTTACTTGTAAAAAATAAGAATTGTATTAGAAATAAAAAATTTTTTATAAACAAAAATATATAGAATTTTAAAATTTAAAGAAAATATTTTATAATAATAAAAACTTTAAACCTTTATTACTCTCAAGTTTTTTAATACACTTTAAAATTTTTTCTTAACAAAGTAATTAAAACATATCTTAAATTATATTTTTTACTTAGAAATTGTATTGCTAAAATTAATATTTAGAATTTTGGTTTAAATTTTTATTTTAAAAAAATTTTAGGGCAAATTTGCAAGAGAAACAATTTAAGGGATAGCAAAACAAAAGAGTTTTGTATTAATAATAAGATATTGTTTCAAATTTTTTGAATAATAGTGCTACATTAAATATTTACTATGCCTAATATTTTCTTTATTATTATTTCATCCCTGTTTTCTTATTGGCCTCTATATTATTACATTGATCATTTCTTGTTCCTATTAAACCTTTAAACCATCCTATATATTGTTGCCCATCCCTTCCTAAATTATAATACTTATATTCACTCTGTGTTATTACTATATATAGTTGTTTTTTGTTACTTTATATAGTTATTCTCCTTTTATTATTTATGCCTCTATAAACTTAACTTATTACTAGAATTGAAGCTGTTAATTGGTCTGGTCTGGTCTGGTCTGATAGTTCTTTGGTCCATCCAGTGACTGGGCCAGTCCAGTCCTTTTAGAACAGACTAAAAGAACTATTGGTTCTGCATTTTAAAACAACTATAAATTTTTTGTTAAAATTCTTCAAACCTCTTAGTTTGTTAAACAAGATTAAACCATGTTCAATGTATAATGAAAATGTCTATTGTTAAAGTTATTAAAATAGAGAAATTTATTAATAACAGCAATAACATGATCAGTTGATTTACAATTTGCACTATATTTGTGCCTATGGGCATTATTTTAAAACATGAGTTTGAAACAAGCTAATGATTAATTTAGCCAAGGATTTTTAACGATAAAAATTATAAATTATATTTGAATAAATTAACTATTATCTTGCCTTAAATTCATGTTCCAATCAATGGCTACTGTATATACAAATATAAGATTATCCAGCTATTATGTCTACTAGTGTTCTATGTGAACAACTATTTAGTTTGGCTGATTTACAGTTACTAAATCATGAAATTCTCTAGATAATAAAACTGTTCAGGCTGTTTTGTATTTAAAATCTTGGTTACTAAAGTCTTATCATTCTAAATTTTAATCTTGAAAAAAATTTTTTTCCTACTAGAAGTTTTTTTTATATATGTATATAATTTTATGGTACTTATAAAATATATATAAAACTTTTATACTATAACATTTTACTGATTAAAATTTTTTCTGATTTTAACTTGAAAATAACCTAGTACTGTAGTATACTTTATTTTTTATATTTTTTTATTAAATATATTTGGTTTATAAATTTTTAAGTATTTAATAGACGTGTAAATGCTAACAATATTATATTAATAAATATTTTTTCTATGCAAGTAATATCTAATAATTTTGTTAATTTACTTTAATATTTTTATATATTAAAACAGTTCTTGTCTTGAATCAGTACAAGATTAAAAAATTTGGCATGCCCAATTATGATTATATTATTCAATCAAATTATCAAATATTAAGTAGTTAAAAGTGACAAAATATCTTTTTAATAATTTTAACTATAATATTCTTATTTATGAAGTCAATTAAGCTATTTTACTATATTAATAAAGACTCCAGACATCTCTCATAGAGGTCATAACTGGATTTTGGCCAATTTGGCCCCAATTTGCTAAAAATAACAAAATATATTTGTTTAAATAACTTTTTATCTAGTGATCAAAATTGAATGAACTTTTTTTGTTAGATGTGCCTCGCTTAGAGCTTCATTTTTAAAAAAACTTTGTTCAAATTGGTTTACTGGATGCCAAGATAATTGGAAAAAACTGGTTTTTGCTTCTTAAATTTCAGGGGTTTTTGCTGAAAAACAAGTATGACCTCTATACTAGATGTCTGCGGTCCTATTAATAATTATTTACTATCCTGAATTAAACCAGCTCCTTACTTTTTAAGCTCTCCCAATCAATAGTAAAACCAGTTATGTATAAAATTTTATTACTTTCATTTTTTTATCACAATTAAGTAGCTAACTCCTTGTCTTATTTTTTGTTTAATTCACTTCACTTGTAATAAATTATTTTATATTGTCTCCCATTATGATATATTCTATATTATATTATTTATTTATTATTTATCTATCACTAGTATAATATGGAACTACCAAATGTAGTTAAAAATGAGATAATTTGCATCAAAATAATTTCCATTGTTAGTTGCTATAAAAAATTCTGTTATAATATTTGCTGTTTCAGTGATCACAGTATGTTAATAATAAGTTGAGATAATTTGCATTTAGAATTAATATAATTTTTATCTGAAAATTCTGTTATAGAATTTGCTATTTAGTAATCACAATATGTAGTTAAATTAAGTTAGTTTGCATCAAAATTATTATATGAATTGCTATCTATAATTTCATAGTATTTAACTTGCTATTCCAATGACTACAGTATAAAGTTAAAATTACATTGGAATTATCATTATTTTTTATCATGAATTACAGTAAAAAAAATTTCTTTATAGAACTTACTTGCTATTCTAATGATCATAATATATGAGTTGCATTGGGCAAACTTTACTTACTATTCTTGTAACTATGAAAAGTACTTAGGGTGTGTTAGGGTGTGTTAGTTTGCATTGAGATTAACATGATTTATTCATAAATTACTGAAAAAATTATGTTACAAAACTTGCTATTCTGATTAAATGAGTTTACATTAGCATTATCATGACTTTTATTGTTGGTTATTGTAGACAAAATTCCATTACAGAATTTACTTATTATTCCAGTGACCTTAATTTTAGTTAATATTGGGTTGGTTTGTACCAAAATTACTATGATTTCTATTGAGTTATTGTAAATAATTCTTTTACAGAACTTGCTATTCCGGTGACCACAATATGTGGTTAATTTGTATTGGAATTATCATACACTCTACTGTAAATAATTTTATTACAAAAGCTACTCACTATTTTGGTGTTAAAGTAAGTTAGTTTGCATTGAAATTGTTATAATTTTATCATGAATTAAAATTTCTGTTACAGAACTTACTCGCTATTCCGATGACTACAATATTGGTTAAAGTGAATTAATTTGTATATAAATTACTAAAAGAATTCTGTTATAGGACTTACTGCTATTCTGATTAAGATGAATCTACATTGGAATCATCATATTTTCTATCGTGAATTTTGTAAACAAAATTCTGTTGCAGAACTTATGATTTTAATGAATATAATATGTAGTTAAGCTAGAGTTAGTTTGCATTAAAATTATCATGATTCCTTTTTAGTGATTTCTATTGTTAGTACTGTAAAAGTTCTGTTGCCAAAATTATTATTATTCTTTGAACACACAGCATGCGATTCACCAATGCATGTTATTAGTGTTATCTATACTTAAGTTAATAATATCAAAGATATATAGAACACATAACATACAATAGTTAATTGAGTTCAATATTATTATGTTGAAGACTGTGAATGACATAGTCAAAACATAACTTTGGACGTCTTTATTTCACAATATACAGTATATTTTTACTATAAAGTTTTGGAAGATAAAGTTTACATAGCAATGCATACATCTTATTATGGGATCAAAAGTCATCGAACTTAAAAACTTATAAATACAACCTGAATACGATAAAAAATTTTTGGGCATAATCAGAATGAACTGATAATCTGCGTGCACAATTCATATAACGCACACTAAAATTATAAAATTTTTATACGAAGATTTGTCTGTTTTAGTCTAAAAGGAAATGTGGCAGATCATGGGTAAGAATCCAACCAATAAATAAAATGCCTAACGTTTGATAATACATGTCATTACCACTACTTACTTACGTGCCATGAAACATGCCACGAATTATAATCAAAAAATCAATTTACAGAATTTGCACTATGAAAATAGCCATGTTTGAGATTTCGGTTAGTTCAAAAAATGAACAATTGAATGCAGTAAACTTACATGAGATGAATCATTGCTGTTATTTGTCAAAATAAACAAAGCAAATAATTTGCAAATATTTACTTAAAAAAATACAATGCCCTATATTTCTTTCTCTATAAATACAACATGAATTTGATAAAAAATTTTTTGGGGAACAGCACCAGAACTGATATGTAACGCTCAAGCACTTGTACAAGTACTATATAAAAATGTTGGAATAAACAATTTCCTTTTGGATAAAATAGGCAATGTGGCAGCTCATGAGGATACACCAAAGCATTAATCAACAAATTGAAATTCATGGGTTTAAACAAACTTAGAAATAACAAGAAATTACCCAAAAATAAACATCAAGTAAAATGTTAATGTCATTAACTTCATTTCTATTTTTGCATAATTCATTAAATGTTAGTCAAAATTTGTGTAAACTTGATGATTGACATATAATTGCCCTTTTGGTAAAATGTTAATAACACGTTAACGTGTTAGCACGTATGTGTGTTAAGAGGCGTGGATAATAAACTTTCTCAATAGTACGTCAACATGCTAGGCTTTGTTGTATCATTACGTAGCATGTTAAACAACATGTTAATGTGCCAAACAATACATTAACATGTTGTATATTAATATAAATGAATAAGTTTGACTTCAATAAAGATATAGAACCCAACATAATACAACCCAACACAATACAATCCAACACAATACAAGTAGAGAAGTTTTCTTTGATTTACTTAAAGAAAAATAAAGGAAGTAAGCTAGTGTAGTGCTGATGGGACCTTTATTTGAGTAAATCAGAAATCATCTCCTAGTAACTATTAGAGTTAAATTGGTTAAACGTATACGCTCTCCCACCTTAATAGTTCAAATACCAATCAATAATTCATTGATTATATAATTATAAGAGGCTTAATTAGAGATGGGTTTCATGCGTGCCATTCAAAATTTTATATAGAAAAATTAAATATAAAATAAGTATAATTAACAATCTAATCTATCTATATATTTCTATTCGCTTTAACATTTTTGATTAGTCGTATTCGAAAAATGTGACCTAAATGTAGGAATACTAACAGAAATACGTAAGAAGACTATGACTATTATCATGGTCAAGTAATTATTATAACATTTGAGTAATTATTATACCATTTTTTTGTGCCCTTATTAACGCCCTTAAACAACACAAAATTGTGAAATGTGAATTTTCCAAATATACTTTTGTTGCTGGATTGCCTAATATTTACAAACTATTTTGGACTAAAAAAGTTCACGAATTTGAAACCGTTTTGTATAATGGTCTCAAGTTCAAGAATAAGTGCAAGTACAAGAACAAGTGCAAGAATACGATAAATGCTCCGCTATAGAAAAACATATAATTAATAAAAAAATAGTTAAGATATTAGCGAATATCAAAAAAAATTACATTCAACCAAATATTTAGATGATTGATTTCTAGGTTTTTGGTTGGTATTTTTTGCTGCCCAGATTATCTGATAATCAATTAATTTTCTCAGTGACTCATAGTTTTATGTCGATCTACCAACAATAAAATCATGGATATAATGTTCAAAAGGTGATCAGTGTACTAAAACTAATATAGCAATATAAGGTTTTCTCTTTGCAACACTTATTTTAAAATTGGCATTCATAAACTTTTTATAGTTATCTTATACTAATTCAAACTAACCCACTATATATTGCAATTACTGGTATAGCAAACAAATTTTGTAATAGAATTTTTTATAAAAACTCATAATAAAAATTACAATAATTCTAATAAAAACTGGCTCAATCATGTACTGTGATACTGAAATAGAGTGTGAATTCTGTGGCTGAATTTATAATAACATAATTTTAATGCAAACCAACTCAATATTAACTATGTACTGTAGTTAATAGAATAGTATGTTCAGTAACAGAATTTTTTAGTGATGATTCTATGCAAACTAACTCAGCATATTTATGAATATTATATAATGTGAATTTACAGATTTTAACTAAGTTTTTAACATTTTATACAAAACTCCTATGGCAGAGCCACGGATCAGATGTCAAATTATAAAAGATAAGCAATGATGAATTTTACAATTAGCTATTTGTAAAAATTTATATATATAGACAAAATCTGATTATGTAGTATCTTTATTTAGACATATTATTAATAATAAAGATAAAAATTAGAAAAAAGTTTTTTATCATGTGGTATCATGCGCATTAATGTGCATTCATGCGCATTTTATTATAAAATAGCATTTTCCTATCTCTAAACCTTACCCTAATAATAATATCTATTAAAAATAATCAAATAATAAATATTATAACTTTTCTATAAAGAACAGCCCATATAGGTTTAATAAATAGCTTGATTTCATAGTCCATGAATAAAATTTGATGTTTTTTTAAAGGTTTAGCACGCTTTATTACTCTTTATTTTTAAACTTTTTAGTTTCAACCTGGTTCGCAGGTTTTAATAAAGATTATATATAGGACCCTGTATAGCAAAACAGTGCATTGGGACAATCATGTGATTTTGAGAAATTTACTATTAAATCATCACATGATAAATTTTAATTATAATAATAATAAACCAAATTCTAAATTAACACATATTTTATTAATATATTTTTACAAATTAATAATATTTTTAGAAAGATATAATATATAAACAAATTATTATTATAGAATCTCAAAATCTGATTGGTTGGCCTGATGTACCATTTTGCTGTGTGGAGTCCCGTATATTTTTTAAAATGACATTTATATGGTAAGTTTTCTTAAAAAAAGAATAAATCTATTTACATGTAACGTTTTTAAAATGAATAAAAATTTTTAGAAAAACTCTATTCGGTAATAAATGTTTTAAATACAGTATATTATTAAGTATTCACGCTTTTTAAAAACTTTTAGCGTAATTGAAATTAGTTTATTTAAGGTTAGTACATACTACATGCAGCACGTTTTTACTAATTTTCATCCACCTTTCTGATTGGCTAGGATTATTTTCATATCACCTTCTTTTTAAAATGTGATATCTTGGTTAGGGTTAGTGACGGGCTAGAAGGTGACATTATACTAAAATTTTGCAAAGAATTTTTTTGCTAATGCGCAAAAAGTGATTTCTTAGGCGAGTTTTTATGATAAATGTGACTTTTCAAAAAAGAGCGATTGTTGTTTTGTTTGTTACATTACACCTAATCTTTTGTTTTGATTGGTCAGATCAGCAAAAGATCAGCAAATGGATGAAAATTAGTGAATGCTATTAGCACTAGATTTTTTAAAAAAAATTTTCATAAAAGTGGTTTAAACGAATGCTTTGTTTTTGAGTTTTCAAGATTGTGTTATGTTACATCAAATCACTATTTGTTTTGTCAATCATCACGTGGAGATAGTATCAAAAAAGTATATAAGTTTTGGGGTACATCTAGGGTATCAAAAAAAGTAAGTGCAGGAGTCTCAAAAAAACTAAGTTTTGTGCTTTATACAGTACTCGAACTATCACGTTATGATTGGATGAATTTGATGATTCAGAATATAATTAAGGAATTTTGAAACAGAATTGAGTATATTTTAATTATAAATGTAGGTTTAAGCAAAATTTATTCTTTTGAGAATAAAGTACCAAACAAAAATTTTCCAAAAATTGTTTGTTGTGCTCACTTATTTTGTTATATTTTATATTTTTTTTTACTAGCAAAAAGAATTCTGGAATTGCATAAATAAAACATATTCGTTTAATAAAAATATTTTGATTTTTTTTTATTGAAAAAAAAGGTTTTGACTTGACGGCTGTGCTAAGATGGTATTATTCAATTAAAGATGGGATTTCATGCATTCAATCATAACTGTGAGGAGAAATAGGGCTTCTATTGCGACAAATGCCAGTTACAGTATTATGATATATGTTTTACGACATTTTTGACATAACCATACGTTATTATTTTTGTACCTCTAGTATAGCATATTTGTTTCAATTATAGCATCCAATTGATCTTGATTATTATGTATATCGTAAATTAATTAAACAATGCCCATCGTTTAACAATTGGTTTAATGTCCAGAACACTTTTCAGTTTTAAAATTCTTCAAAGCAATTAATTAGATTTCAAGATTAGATGTAACGTGAAATTTAAACAAAAATTAAACAATATAGCATTTAGAGATTTTTAACTAGATCATAATAATTGGTTTCATAAACTACTTTATCATAAACTATTCTAGTATTATTACAACTATTCAGAATACCTCAAAATTTTGTATAACATCTAAAACTACAAGATCGAACGTAATATGAAATTTAGAGAAAATTCAAAAAATTTTCAAAATAGTCAGTAATTCAATATTTTGCTTTTGAAACTATGATCCTAGCATCACATTTAAAAATTTTTTTAAAAAAAATTTTTGATATTAGATTAGGATTAGGTTTCATTATAAATTCGACTTCAAGGTAAAAATGGTGTGAATGATTTTTTGAATTGTTTGATTTGTAGTGTTCTTTTGGCGTTAGAAAACTGTTAACCTATGATTAGTCAGCAAAATTTGTTAAGGTTGAAATAACGCTAAGGTAGTTTGTCTAATTAAAAAAAATTTCTTATAAAATGTTGGATGCATCCACTTAAATCTGATTTTAGTTATTTAAATGATTTGCGCACGTACATCAGTTTTATGTGACATCATGTACATCAATTTTTGATTTTAGCCAATGAAATCACGGTCACTTAACTGATACTGGGCACCGCAAACTATGACTGTGGTACTACGTGATGCCAGATTACGTGATCGACAAGATAACCTGAAGTTTTGTTGAGTTCTAAAAAAAACGAGAATTGCGATAATGTGACCTATCTGACATTTCACGACAGGAGTATGCACCAATCAACACGTGGTCACGGGGTCACAGGGCACATACAGTCACACAGACAAGCCACCTAGAAATCACACCATAAATACCGAGATTCCAAACCTTACGAACTCTGTCCTGAAAAAACTTCAGAAAAGTTTCAGAAACCACTGGCTGAATAATTAAACACGTCCGACAATGATGAAAGAAAATTATATAGATTCTCACAAAAATACTTTTTCAAAAACAAAGTTGATAAATGGAGTGTCTCTCAATATTATAAGTATAAAGAACGAAAAGGTGGTAAAAAGCTCCCGATAAAGGTACAAAAAGAAATTTTCGAAATGCATCTAGATTATATGTAATTATATTAATTTTGTGACTATAAAAAAGGTGACTATAGAGAGGTATGACTATATATAATTTTAAATTTATTAGAAATATAAAAAAAGAAAAAATTAATATTTGATTGTTTTAATTTTATTAAAGTTATCAAATATTATTATTTTTAAAAGAATTTTGATCTGTATATAAAACATAAGTATATTAATATCTCAAAATTCTGATTATAAATTAGCCTTTAAAGTTCTATAGAAAATGTTATTGCAAAATTTTAGTATAAACTATAACCCTTTTTATTCTAAAGCTAACCTTTACTCTAGCCTTAAATTAGGTTTAAATTTTTGGTTAAAATTTATATATTATATGAATTTTCAAATGATTAATTCATTTTCATATTTCATATACTAGCATATAGTAGAAATTTTCTATTTTTAAATGTAAAATTTATTTATTAGCTAATACAATTTTTATTTTAGAAAATATAAATTTGTCAAACCTGTGATATGTTACATGACTAATCAAATTGCATAATTTTGTAAAAAAATTTTTTTAAAAAAAATTAAAAATTTTACTTAGTAAAATATAAAATAAATAAGTGATAACAAACTATATAGTGTAAAATTTTATTTTGAACAACTTTTTCTAAGCTCCAAAGATGGATTCTCTTAGTAAAAAAAAGTTTTATAAGAAAAATCAAAAATTTCCAATGTTAATATATATAAACCTTTTTTTTACTAAAAAATCTATCTTTATAACTTAGAAAAATGTTGAGCATAAAATTTTACATATAATAATTAAAACATAAATATAGATTAAATTAGTAAAAAAAAGTTTATATGTACTAATATTGGAAAATTTTGATTTTTCTTATAAAATGTTTTTTACTAAAACAATTTATTTTGGTACTAAGAAAAAGTTGTTAAGAATAAAATTTTACATTATGCTTGTGCTATTTTATATATATTTTACACTTTATTAAATAAAATTTTTATTTTTAATAAAAAAGTTTTTTTGTCAACAAAATCGTGCAATTTAATTTGTTAGAATTACAAAGTGTGATATGTTGCAAGTGTGACAAATTTATATTCTCTATATTTGTTTAATATTGCCACTATATAAAGCCATTAAATAGGTTTTGAAATAAAATATCTGAAGAACCAGAATTTTGTATTTGAGTTTTTAACAAACTATATATGTTTTTTGAAACTTTTATATTTTTATAAATAATTATAATCTTTTAATTAGTCACCTAATTCTACAAAGCCTTTTTTACAATAATTACATTTTTGAAGAAGTATTTTTTGATCATGTCTACAGATTTAACAACTTTTGTAAAGTTTAAACAAATATTGTTTTAAAGAAATTTTTTATTTGATTTTTTTTTGAATTTTAGCATTTATAATTATATATATTTAACTAGTGATTCAATTTTGCTCAAATTTTAACCATATCTTTATTATATACACATTAATGCACTTGCATAGTACAAACTCATAGAGCTGCATATTGGTTGCGAAAATAGTTAAAATATCTTTTTTTAAAAAAAAATTTTTCCTTTTTTTCTTGAATACAGCAAATTGTACATGCAAAATTATTATAATAAAACAATGTTAAAACAATAAAAATAATATAATAAGTTAGATTAAACCCTATTTTATTTGATATTAAAAAATTTTTAATAATTAATCAAAAATATAAAAACTTTTACTAAGAGTTAAAATTATAAAACTTTTTGAGGTACAAATCTTTATGCACTGGACCATATCAATAAAATCATATTGCCAAACAGCAATATAAAAATTCCAACTTATACTGTAGTTTTTTTTTGATCTCAGGTATAGGACAGCATATGTAGATTACATGGTGTAGATCAGCTAATGACAATCCAGATCACAGTACCCAAATTCGACCAATCAAATTGGTTTAAGCAACCAGACAGTTAGAACTTTAGTAATATAGATACCACACCGGACTCAATTCCCTATATGCAAAAATATCCAGATTCCTTTCGAATTCTCTATTTGAATTCTTTTGCCTTTCTCTTTATATATAGTCATACCGCGATATAGTCACACTACTAATATGAAGTTATTTTTAAAACTAATAAAAAAATTAATTTTTTTAACATTAAAAATTCTTTGTTATAGTTTAATAAAAGATTTTTAATATTAAAACAATTAATTTTTTTTACTAGTTTTAAAAATATTTTTATATCAGTGTGTAATAGTAGTGTAACTATATCGAGGTATGACTGTTACTAAAATTAAACCAATTCAATTTGGTAGTAAATATTACCTCTTCCTTTTTTGAACTCCCTCTCTCTATTAGTAAAAAAAATTTTTTAAAATATACATATATAATTTTGACCAGAGAGAATAATACCATGCGGAATTACAATTAGAAATTGTAAGTGCAAAAAGTTTCTAAAGAGAAAATAAGTGAACATAATTATGAGCATGACCAGCCTGATAATCTCCAATTGAGAAAATATTTTATTAAAATTTACTATATACATTCATTTTCCTTTCCCTCCTTTTGAGAAAGAAATGTAATTATAAAACCATATATGCAGCAAATAAAACCTGATCAATTTCAGGGAATTTTTAAGTTTTTTTTATGAAATAGTAGATTCTATACTTATCATACAAGCAAGCTTTGATACAGATATAAAAATAATGTACAGATACATGATATTGATTTGTAATTAAGGTATTATTAAATCTATGTGCACATGTTTTAAAAAATTTCACATATATTTGGCAAGAAATATTCATATAACTTACATACTTTGGGACCAAATAGTATGCCAAAATTATTAGTAAAACACAGAAGATGCACACATAGAGCCAGTGTTTCAGCTGAAACCTCCCACCAAAGTCTGAAATGTTTCATCCCTGGAGTTTCAGTATCACCCAAAATCCGAAGCTTCCAAAATTGCCGAAACTTCTGAAGCTTCCAAATTTGTGAAAGCCATGTCCAAAACTTCCAAAACCATGAGAACTGTGTCCGAAACTTCCAAAACTTAGCGAATAAAAAAAAAAATAAAAAAAAAAACCAACAAAAAAAAACCAATTCCGCAAACTTGAAACCTAAAAAAAAAGGATTCCAGCAGACTAGGAAACTAAACCTAAAAACCCAATCCCAAAAA
>QKWP01002552.1:4186-26781 GCA_003550325.1 Gigaspora rosea | reverse complement strand
TAAAGAAAAGAACGTAACGTTAGTACTTAAATTTATAAAAAAAAAAGAAAGAAAAATCTAAATACAGTACCGTGATACTCCGTTCTTTCTAAGCTATATCGTACTATGTTTGTTCTAAAAAAAAGAACGTAACGTTAGTACTTAAATTTATAAAAAAAAAAAAAAAATCTAAATACCGTTCTAGCTACATCCAACTATCATACTACGTTCGTTCTAAAGAAAAGAACGTAACGTTAGTACTTATATTTATATATAAAAAAAAAAAAGAAAATTTAAATACCATTCTAGCTATATCCAACTATCGTACTACGTTCGTTCTAAAGAAAAGAACGTAACGTTAGTACTTATATTAAAAAAAAATATTGAAAAACCTAAATACCGTGATACGTCCGTTCTTTCTAAGCTACATCGTACTATGTTCGTTCTAAAGAAAAGAACGTAATGTTAGTACTTATATTAATTAAAAAAAAATAGCTATCATGCTACGTTCTCATACCTTGTTTGTTTAAAAAAAAAATAACTCGCCAAAAATGACGAAAACGTACTGGAAAGTCTATAGAAATGGCCAATACCTTTATACGGCTCCAGCGACGGCTCTAGCGACGGTTAAAAAAAAACAAAATCAAAGAATAAATAAAAAAAAATTTTATTTATATGATTATCAATCTTTAATGTGATTGGCCGATCATATAAGGGTCGCCATAGCGACATGTCGCCATTGACATTTTGCCATTTAAATATATGTAAAATAATTCTAATATTTGTAAATTTAATTAAATAAGGATAAGTTAATAGAAGGCACTGCTTGTCGTCCCCCTGCTACTGACAATAAGGATTCTTTAACGAAAGATGAACAAGTCGAAGTTATTTCATCGTCTAGTAAGCGGGGTCAAAAATATAAGAGGGCTCCCACCACATTCCGCACTACTAAAAAGGGCAAACAATCAAGAATTGCACAAAGCTCTAATTCTCCCTACTATTCACATACATCTGAATCATATCAAGATGATTCACAACATCTCACACCAAGCCAGGATAATCTGCATTCCACACCAAGCCAGAATAATCTGCATTCCACACCAAGCCAGAATAATCTGCCTGTACCTTCTTCATCTTCAAGCCTTCCGCCAACACAACCTCATTCTGAAGATGCTGGTCATCATGAATAAAATAATAATTTTTTTACTTTTTTATTTCTTTATGCATTTGTTTTTTTTTATATATGTTTTTATATTTCTTTATTTTATTATATATATATATATTGTTTTTTTTATTTCTATTATGTTTTTATATTTTTTTATTTTATTTTATATATATATCTTATTTTTTATTTTATATGTTTTTATATATTTTTTATTTTTTATTCTTTTTTATGTTATAGTTAATTTTATATTTATAATATTATTATTTTGATTTTTATTTAATATATATTTTTTCGTTTGTTTTAATATAATTAAGTGGTAAATCGCAGATCAAGGGTATAAATTTTATATGGTTATACGGCAGAGATCAATTATAGCTAGTGCTTGATACGCCATTTTGATCTTATAACAAACTATATTACATTTAGAAAAAAACTATTACTTTAACCTTTAAATTCGATAGAACATATCCTGTAAAATCAGAGAGTTAAATAAAATTTTTTTTTTACTATACAAAATAAAAACTTTACTCAGTAAGCGACGCACATTCGCGCTAAAATATTTTGTAATCATTAATAATTTTGATTCCCAACCATCTAATCTAGACCTTTTTTTATCATTTATTTTAACCAGATATGTGAGAATGTCGATTTTTTTGGCACTGTAGGTTAAAACTAGATAAATTTTTATTCTTTTGTTTGAAGTGTTTGAAGGGTAATTTCATTTATGTATACTAATAATATTGATATAAACTAGTTTCGCCGATGACTGTTCTGCCGACAAAGTTATCTTGATTTAGGTTGGGTTAGTTAGATTTATGGTTAGATGTAGATTGTCGATGAAATGACAGTCTGCGAATTTTACTAGGACTAGTACGTTTGTTTATATTGGGGCCATTTGCCTATGGTGGTTTGTAATCAAACTATGGTTCTGCAAGTGCTGGGCATTGGTGCCGTTAAACATAGTGCCTGGCTACCCAGGCACTATGTTTTAACGGCACTGTGCCTGGCACAGAACTCTATTATGCTTTGTTTTTAGAAAGGCCGTATTTAGAAAGGCTTTACTGTATGTAGTCTATTGCAGATGTAATCGATGTAATGTATAATACTGTAATTAATGAATAAAAATGTTTATTTCTATCAATATGCTTCTGTTTGGGATTCAAAATAATTGTATATATATTTATTTCTTAGTCGCTATGATTCAGAATATGTTGATGATGATGATGCTAGAACAGTGAGTGGTCGAACTAGACCGCTTATTAGTAGTATTAAAAGCTAATGTTATCATCGGGTACGCCTATTTAATTTTCTAATTCAGAATTTTTAATTGGAAACAAGCACCTACTTATTTTTAAAATAAAATAAAATGCCAATACAAAATAATCTTTATTTGAAAAAATTCATCACATTAAAAGTTTTGGTGCGATAATGCATCCTTCCTAATTAGACCTCTGGAATTCTTCAAAATTTATAATTAAAACCCATGTTAACTAAATCCAAAAAATACAGCATATCGATGCTCTATGTTCGTCCTTTTCAACTCCTATTTTCTAGCCAGAGATAGAAGATAATATATTCTGAGTAGTTGAATTTTACTGAAAAAGTATAACTGACGTGCAAGCTGCTTATACAACCTGCACGTCAGTTATACTTTTTCAGTAAAATCTTTTTTATATTCAACTATTTAATTACTAATTCCGTTTTAAAAACAGATACTTCTTTGCTCATTCATTCCGATTTCAGTTTTATTAGAATTTTCGTTTCAACTCTATACAGAAACAATGAATAGATATTAAAAACATATAATTTTGAAATTATCAAATCTCAATAAAACACAGGATTAACAATCTTTACATAGAAATAATACGTCAAAAGTAAATGCATTTATTAAAACTAAATAAGCCGCTATTGAGATACAGTAAATTAAGCTTATCTTCAAGGTTTTTTTTTTGATTTTCTGCACCGTATGTACATACGTACAATATACGTACATACACTATTTAACTAGGCTGCTAAAGATCATTCTTTTGAACGTTATCTAATTAATTAAAAAGAATCTATCCGATTAATTCATATTTGTTTTTAAGTAGAAGCTCTTTAATAAAATAATATTCTTACTTCAAACTTGTTCATTCTCGAGCCATCTTATCTATCGGAAGGTATCAAGGATGTGATCATATATCTGTGCATATATAGGTAAAAAAAGCACTAAGACTTCTATTAATAGTTGTAATGAAAATTTGAACTATTTGCTTATATATGCCAGGTTGTGCCGTATATTTTTTAGTATTTGTCATTTATAATGAGAAAATGTTCCCCATTCCAACTATTAAGAAAATTTATTATTAAATGCCCGCCGTAATTTACTATAAAATGTCGATCATTTTATACCCTTTATCTGCGATTTACCGCTTAAATACTTTAATTTTGTCAAAGTTTAATCAATTCGAATTAGTTCGAATTAGTTTAGTACTATAAATATCACAGCATTTAATTCTAATATTTTATCGCATGAAGTTTTATGTCATATTTTCTAATTATTCTAAAATAATTTAAAAGGTTTTAAATTTTAGTAATACTTTAATTTAATTATAATTGTAAAATATGTGTTCTAAATTATTGTAAGTTTATTCGATATCGTGCGAAAATATTTTGTATAATGTTTATTTTTAGCTCTTAAATTTTTATACTTGATATCAACTTTTAAATAGTTTAATATACTGAACTTTAAATTTACATGTTTTTACTCTATAGAATTTTATTATATTTAATTAATGTGAAACATTTCGAACTATTTTAAATTTTTCTAAACTGATTTAATTTTATTAGAAAATATACTTATTTACTAAATAATCATTAGTTTTATCAAAGCATGGAATTATATAAACATTATTTTTAATTGCTTCATTAACTATATTATATAATTCTGTTAATTTAAGTCTAGGACATCCATAATGATATTGATTCCTTGTAGACTTAAAATCATACTACCAAATTAATGTGAGATTATCCACATTTTCTTCAGTAGTTTCAACTTTGATTAATAAGTATATCTAAAAAATTAAATATTAAAAATTTAATATTTTAAAAAATCTAAAAAAAAATACAACAAATACTGTACCTGTCTATAACAAATTTTTTCATCTGTCAAATATTCAAATAGTTATTTGGAATTCATAGCAACTGCTACATTGCTATACCAGGCTTTTCCATAAAAATTATCTGTTGCTTGAATTATAAACCTATTTTCTAAAGTTACTGAGCTATATATATTAATTATATAATTATTTTGGTTTGTTGAACTAAAATACATAGTTAAATATTTTAATAAATGTTCAAGCCCAGAATATATTTTAAAATTTGGCCTATAATTTTTTAATCTGTGATCAATAAATTCCTGAGCATTATTTAAACCAAATGTCCCAATTAAATTAATAAATTTAAAAGGATTTATAGTTTTTAAATTTTTTAGTTTGCTTGATAACAAATTTGATGCAATAGCCTGTCTTTAAACCTATTTAATATAAATAAATTTAGTTAACTTTTAAAAAAATATTATAAACATTATTAATAATTAAACAATTATTACCATTTTCATTATTTGATTCTCTATATTTTGTTTATTACTTAAATAATATGGTGTTTTAACAAAATCTTTATGAAGATTTCATAAGTTTCAGTAGAAAATCCATTCAAACAACCATATTTTTTAATTAAATCAGTAGTATGATATATCCATGAATAAAATTTTAGAAATTTTAATTTAAAAGCAGAATATGTTTTAAAAAGTTTAGTAAATTGTTGAGCCCAATTTATTATTAGATTCTAAATAAAAATATAACTATATTAATATTTGATGATAAAATTATTTAATTTAAATTTTCAAATAATTCCAAATTTTCGCAAAGTTGCGAAATTATTTACATACCTCAAAATCTTTTAAGTCACTATCAGTGAATTCTTCATATCAACTTAAAAGATACATATTATTCCAATCTTCATAAAGCTTCAATAACTTATTTTAAATAGATTTGCCAATATCCAGGTTGTCCAGAACAAATATCATAACCTTCATAAGGTTACGATACTCATTTGCAGTAACTCTAGCAAGTGATTGAATCCCATTTTTAAAAATTTTAAGTTCTGAAAATCTTAGAATATTAGCTAATCTATTATCAATAGTATCCAGAATTGAAGCTCCATATTTTACTTTTAATAGACTGCATGTAAAATTAATTTGATATTTAAATAATCCCAAATCTAAATGATGCATTCTATCAATAACTATTGCTTCATAAATATTCATATCACTAAAATTAATAAAAGTATAAATGTTAATAATGATTATATATTGCGTAGTTATAATATTTAAAGTTCAAAATAGTTTAATATTATTCACATAGTTGCGAAATGAATAGTATTAATTAATCATCGTAAAAGTAAAATTTGCATTTGAATTCTAAATATATTTAAAATATTTTGATCTATTTTAAAATAATTCGCAATAATTTGAAATTATTTAAATCTAAAATAAGTATCTAAAATAAAGTTTGTTTTGTACTCTTTAAATATTTTTAGTATTCCGAATATTTTTAAATTATTTTAAAATTATTAGAAAAAATAAAATAAATAAAACAATAAACTTATTTAAAGTTCCAAAAGAAATTTGGTATGGATTCTATACATACTGAATTTTCTTCACTATTATTAAGACAGTTTCACATATTTTCATGATTTCTAAGCACCAAATCATGTTTAGTACAGGTTGTATTTGCCAAATCTTCTCTATTTACTAAACAAAAATGACAAGAGTAATTTGAATTTGTTGATTTATAAGTTAAACAAAATGTTACAGCTTTTGGCCAATCTGCAATTATAATTGAAACTTTTGGAAAGGTCCAAACAATTTTGTTATTAATTGACAAATTTATACCAGAATGCGAAAACTATCAAATTGGATTTAAAATAACTTCTAAACATCTATAAAAAGTTTGTCTGACTATTGGTTTATTTTTAGTAGATGTTTTAATTATTGGCAAATAACCCAATAACTGCTTTGCATTCTGCTTATTTCTTTGCCATGTAGGTATATTTCTTAGTAACATATATATTGGGTGAAGCTGACTTTTACCCAATGTGTCACAATTTGTTGTGTCTGAATATAAAATAATTAATAAAAGTTTTGATTCTATAGGCAAAGAATTTTGAGCAGTTTTCCATCATATTCCATTATTCTGCTCTTTATAAATAATTTCTTTACCATCCTTTAAAAAAAAATAAAAATAGATTAATAAAAACAAAATAAATATTATATTTACAAATAATATTAAAAGTTATATATACCTTTGTAGTTTTATATAATTCTTTATATTCAAATTCTAAATTTTGTGCTATATCAGGAATTTTTAATATATTTCAATACAGCTGATTAATAGTATATGGTATAAGAAATACTTAGTATCATCAAGATCTTATACTTTGGTTTTCTTATATGACAAGTTAGATTTAATATTATTCATAAACACATTTTCTTGTCTAATATTTTTTGGTAATGGTAATTTTAAATGTTTTGAATACTTATTAAAAAATGAAATAATAGCATCCAGCTGCATTACTTAATTTATATTTAGTAACCAAATCCATTAAATCAGCATAAGCTTTATTAGAAAATTCTTCATGTTTTGATCAATTTCTTTATCTAAAGAAGAGCTTTGAATATATTTGAAGTAGGTAGAATTATTTAAAATTTCATTAGAAATTCCTAATTATCATCAATAGTGGTTTCAAGTTCGTCAAGTAAATTAGAAGTTGGATCAACTTCAAACATGTTCGAATTTATATTAGAATTATATAATTCAAATGACATATTATCAAAACCACTAGCAAGTTCATCTGTATTAGATACATGCAAAGGACTAGCAAGAGTGCTATCAAGATTACTATTAGAATTGAATTGAATATTTTTAACTACTTTCAAAGATTTGTGAAACTTGATATCTTTAAATAATATCTTTTTGGCGGAAAATTCACTATCTGATTTGTATTCATTAATATCAAAATTTTCATTTTGATTTTGTTTAATTGGTTTCGAATAATTGCGATCTTGAGCAGGATTATTTGCAAAGAGCTGTTTATCTTCACTAGCAGTAAGAACACAAATATTCATATGTTTAGATAATCCATTGCGATTTGCAAAAGTACGTGGGCAGAAAGTGCATTTGAATTTAGACATTTTTAAGAAGATAAATTTTATAATTTAAAAAGGTTTGAAATGTTTTAAGTATATACAGTAAAAGTTAATTGAATCGAAAAATTTAATACAAAGAGCAAAGAAAACATTTCATCTTATTTATATCTAAAGACTAAATTTAATCTATCTAGTTTTTTTAATAAATCTAATACATTTGATTTCATAAACTTTAAATTAATTCAATGCATTTTGAATTAATTAGACTTATTCCAAAAAAGAATAAAGCTATACAAATATTTAACTCTATTCGAAAATCTGCGAATTATTTCAAATTAATGCAAACTAGATATTATTAGCAAAGGTCTTTTTCGATTTTTAACAGCTGCCTACCTTGCTTTAATTCATTGGGAGTGCATCAAGAGTAGCCCAGGTTGGCATAAGGAGAGCATCTTCTTGCGTTGCGAGTACAATATAAATTTCTAATTATATTATATAATTGGAAATTTTACTTTGTATTCACAATGCAGGAAGATGCTCTCATTATGCAAACCCAAGTTACAATTGGCAATCCCAATGCACTTTCAATGCACTAAACAAGGTAGGGAGCTGTTAAAAATTGAAAAAGACCTCTGCTATAGTTATTTTTATAATATATATTAAATTGTACGTTAATATTTTTCTGTTTTAAAAATAGTGCAATAAATGTATTAAAATTATTTGGACATAGATGCAAACATATGTACAACTATTTAAAACGTTATATTTATTTTAAAAAGTAAGATAATATTAAAAAATAATTCTCATTTAAAATATGTTTCAATAATACGCAAAAAGTATATATAATAAAACTGCATTAAGTAATTTAGGCCAATAATCTTTAAAATTCTTAATTTTAGCCAGAAATTAAAATTTTTTGATTTTTTAGCCACCAAAAAGAAAATTTTTTAAAAAATAGGCCTGCTCAATAGTAAAATTGGCTTAGAAACATTTTTCACTTAGTTAGCTGCTACAGCTTCATTAATAGAATTTTGCATAATTTTGGCTTAATTCTGCAACACCTAGGACCTAGAATTAATAAAATATTACTATAAATAGAATACAATTAGAAAATATTACTATAAATAGTATATAATTAGATAGACAATTAATATTGTTTTCATTGTTTTACATTTTAATATTTTGCAATCTTGCGCACAGTTTAAACTTTAAGCAACTTCTTGATAATATTCCAATAATATTTATCCATTTAATATTAAAATTTTCTTTACTCTAAAGCTTCTTATTTATTTTAGTTTTTTTTAATTTACATTTAAATTTTAAGTCTCCTATTTATTATTTAATACTAACTATACTACTAACTCATTTAAGTTTTTTTATCATTTTTTATCTTAAAGTATTTTAGAAATGTTTAAAAGAATGAAAGTTGCTTTAAAAAAAAGTTCAAAGAAGGCCTCAAACAAGAAGTCTAATAAGAAAAAGGCATCTCTAGAAGCAATAAGAGGTTCTGAACTAACTTAAAGCTTTTCGGAAAGATTTGATAATCTCGAAATTGGTGGTTCTAATACTTACGAAAATTCAAATACTTCAGAATGTAATTTAAATGTTTTAAACATAATTCTTTTTAATTTTTTAAGAGATTTATTTTATAGCACTATAGCATTATAGTGCCATAGCATTATAGTGCTATGGTTTATATATAATTTATTATGTATATAATTTATACATGTTAAAATAATTATGTTGTAAGTATTATGAATGAATTGACAATGCAAATAGTGGGTTAGTAATGTCGTATTTTGTGTAACCTGTTAATCCGACCCAAATAATTTTGTCTGAAATCACAAATTTTACTAATAAATCTGTAACCGATGTACTAAGTAAAATTGCTTGGAGTTATTTTGCTATAATATTAGTTGGCAGTACTAAGCTAGTATTAATACTTTGCAGGTTCGATATGAGGTCTAAATCCGAATCATCGGATTAACTCAGGTACGCAAAATGCAAAATTTTTTGGATACCACTTATTATAATGTGCACGATCAGGTGCATCGAAGCATAGCAGGTCCAATCTTGTGCACATGACTTCGATATCTGTTTTTGTTCATGGTGATAAAGTCGTATTTATGAATTCAGCAGTAGATTATTTCACCAATATTTCTGCCATTTAAAACTGCTCGATACGTAAATATTGAGGCAGTTTTGTTTCGAATTGGCTCGGATTCGAACATGTGACTCCTCTAGCACGATCACATGTTCTATCATTTGATCGATTGTTAGGTCGGTCATGGTTAAGCAAATATGAGGTAATTTTGCTCTCAGGCATTTGAAAGTATGAGTGTATAGAATTGAATAATCGGTTAGTGCATGTAAGTGACTTGATAAATATAAAGTAATCGATAGTATTGTTCTGAGTATATACAGTATTGATGAGGTATGTTGGCAAATTAGCCTTGTTTCTTCTGCAAACCCGACATTCGTCCCCCCTTGCCCAACATAGTATCACGGAGTGGCCTGTCGGGATGATATTCATGGAGGGTAAGGTGGGCGTGGTTTACAAGTTTGTCTTGTGATATGGCCTGTCGGACGACAATCATATCTGTATGCAGTCTTTGTGGCCTTATGAGACTTCAGCCATATATGCAGTTTTCTCTTGACCTGTCAGGATGGCAGTCAAGTACATGCAAAAAATATATTGAAGAATTTGATCCTAATAAAGCTGCGCAGGTTGCACGATAAGCAGTAGAATAACCCATCTGTGTTTGTATAGTTAGAACACCAGAATGAAAGACAAAACCTGAAAATTACTTACCAGAAAAACCAGCCCAATCCGCAAAATTTTAATTACCTCTGAATATGACTAGTGATACAATAAAATCATTTCAATGACTGCTGTAACTATGCCATATTCTTTAGGCTTAAGCCATAATATTATTAGGACATCATTGGGACGATTCTACTACATGAGTTAACACGATCTGTGATCAGAGTGTACAAAGTTATTTTTTTTTTATTAGTTAGGATTTTATAAAATATCACAATGGCGATATAACTGTTTTACGATTGCATATCAGATTGATCAATTTTATTATTAAAATTATAATGATCGATTACATCATTGTGAAAAAAATACAATTTATATAAAATCTACCCTAACCTTAACCGCTAACTTAATCGCTCACCCTAACCCTAACCCTAACCTCTAACTTAATCGATCAACCTAACCCTAAACTAAATCCCAAATATTAATTGTGAAGATATTATAGCATGATACCATTTAATGAACGAAATAACATTAAAAAATGGTATCCACCAACGACGAAATATTTGCTACTCTAATAAAGACAACAGACTCCGGCATGACTCCAATAATGATGTCACCAGAACGAGATTATTTCATTGCTCTAATAATAATGACTCCTATGACGAAAAGTATTTAACTCCAATAACGACGAAACTAACGACGAAGATATTTTTCAAATAGCAGCAGAAAAGCGATAATGACGATCAAAAGAAAGAAAAAAAATGTTAGTTATTGTAAACGCGTTTACAACCAAAGAAACCATACTTCTACAAATACCTCAAGAACCGGAACAACAAATCCGCAATACAATTAACCTAACCAGTATGGTCACTAGAAACCCACTAACGCAATGACAAAAAATATTTTGCTCCAATAACGATGACACCAACGACAAAGATATTTTCCAATAGCACCAGATAAGCGATAAATAACGATCAAAAGAAAGAAAAAAAATGTTAGTTACTGTAAAAGCGTTTACAAACCAAAAAAACCACACTTCCCTGAATGCCTCAAGAACCGGGACAACAAAATCTACGACGCAATTACCCTAACCAGTATTGTCACTGGAAACCCACTGGAACGTTTACACCTAAAAATTTCCTACCAGAAAATTAACAACATTGGGTCTCTAACTACAGCAACCCTACTTCAATAATTGCACTATCGACGAAACAAGAAGGCGTAGCAACTCCAATTACATCAGCGATTTCAAGATAACATGCGCCAAAAGCAACGAAAACCACACTTGCATTTGCTCTAACTACTGCGACGTGAACCTAATGACGGCGACTCCGACTACATCACCAGAAGCAACGACTCCGGTAATAACAACACCAGTAACAACGACGAAAACTGACAATTCTATTATCTAAAAGAAAGAAAGGCTATTAGTTAACGAAAAATAATAGAACAACAAAAAGCTTATGATCATAATCAATGATCATCAGTTTATATTCCCAAGCATTTGTGTTACACAATCAATGCTTATGCGAAAAAATATAAATTTTTTTTTATTATTGTTATATAAAAAAGATAACACTATAGTGCTATAGTACCAAAATGCTATAGCACTATAATAATATTCTCATTTTTTAATATTTTATTAATTATAATATATTTAAATGAAATTACAAGCGAGAACCTTAGCTAAGATTATTGAAAACCAAGGAGAAATACTTCACTAACTCAAGAACTTAACTCTAAAGCCGGGAGACTAGAAAATTGGTTAAAGGAGAAAATAGATAATAATTTCGATTTTATTAATGAAAAAACCTTCAAAGAAGTAATTATTTAAGTTTAAAATTTTTTTTAATAATATTATAAATCATTTAAAGTTATTTAGTATTTATAAATATCATTTAATAAATTTTATTAAAGGACTCCATTAAAGGGGTGGCTAAAATATTAATCGAAAAATCTATTTATTTTACAGAAGAGCAGATAAAATCAGAAGTAGAAAATTATATACGAGTGAATTATAAAGATAATTTATGAAAGTTTATGTCAATTCAGTGGAATTCATATTATATAAAGAATTTTCATGGACTAGTAAAACCATTTTATTTAATTTGTATGTTTTTTTTATTTTCGAATATATTCAAAATATTTAAAAATATTTTGAAATTATTCGCATTTTTTTAATTATTGCATTTAACTAAATTAATATATTTTAGCTTTTGGAAAAGATTAGAGCTTTGCGGAGTACTTTGACAGCCAAGATTAAATCATCTACATTTTTCATATTTGGAAACCTTTTAGAACCAATAAATAATAGTGCTTTATCTGAAATGGTTCTAAAATGGAAACGATCGTACAAAACAAAAGCATGCTACCGGCAGCTATTTGATGAGGTAAAAATTTTGGGAGAGACCTATATGGTTAAAATTTTAACTAAAATTTGGCCTGTCGGAGATAGCTCTCAAGAAAATATAGCATATGCTATAGCCATAGCCCAAGCAATGCTTAATCCGAGATATAATAAAATAACAATGTCCGATACTGTAATTAAATCTAAGATTGCAAAAAATGTATTAAGTATTTATTAATATTTTTATTAATTTTTTTTTTAAATTAATTTAAATAATTCGAATTGTTTTGAAACAAATAGGAGATCTTAAAACACAACACAGGATTTTCATTATCAAGCTCTGAAAATGAAACAGAAGAAGAAAAATGTTGAAAAAGTATAAATAGTTTTTAATTAATTTAATTAAATTTGAAATATTATTTTCGAATTAATATAAATTATTCTAATTATTTAGGAACCCGTTAGGAAATGTAAAAATATTTCAAAGAAAAACTGCAATTATAAATATTTAATATAGTTGTAATTATGTTGAAATTATTTAATATTTATAAGTATTTTTTATATATATAAAAGGCCAAGAGTGGGTAAGAAAAAAAGAATTATAAGATATTTTGATTTATTTCAAACACATTCAAATTTTTGCAAAACTATTAAATTGAAAATTTAGAAACCTCCGAAGAAGAGCGGAAAGATCAGGAAGAATTGCTAGAAAATCTGAAAGAAGATAATGATTCTAATAATGTCGAAAAAGTATAAATAGTTTTTAATTAATTTAATTAACTTTGAAATATTATTTTCTAATTATATAAACTATTCTAATTATTTAGGAGCCAGTTAAAAAAAATAAAAATATTTCGAAGAAATTCAGCAAGGTTTAAATATTTAATATAGTTGTAATTATGTCAAAATTATTTAATATTTATAAATATTTTTTAGATATATAAAAGGCAAGAGTGGGTAAGAAAAAAAGATTTATAAGATATTTCGATTTATTTCAAACATATTTGAATTTTTGCAAAACTATTAAATTGAAAATTAGAAACCTCCAAAGAAGAGCAAGAAGATCAGGAAAAATTGTCGGAAGATTTGAAAGAAGCTGAAAACGGGCCAGAAGTTAATAATTCTAGAGCTCCCAGTTCCTTATCTTCAGATAATGATAATAATTTGAAAAAAGAAAGGGATGGTGATTCAAAAAAAGGAACAGATAATGATTCGAAAAAAGAAACAGATGAAAGTGATGAGTAAAAATTTTTGTTTTAGTTTAGTTTTTTTTTTATACAAATAATGCTGCGTTTTATTTTTTATATATTTTTTTTAGCTTTTTTTATATATAACATTTAAAATTTTATAATAAAGTTATTAAAAATAGAAAAAAACTATTTATACACTATGTGTATGTACACAGGTACTAATTAATTGATTTGCATCTGCTTAATATATAAATTATAGACCAAAATTAAACCTGATTTAAGGTTAGGGTTAGGGTCAGCTTTGGGATTGGAAGTGGTTATAGTTTATAATAAAATTTTGCAAGAAATTTTTTTTGTTAGAGCCCAAAGAGTGGTTTTATAAGCAAAAATTTTAAGTTATCATATGTACCCATGTTTATACACTAGTGTACAAATAGTAATTGCCTAAAAAATATAATTCTTTCTTTGAATTTTTGGTATAAGGTTTTTTTCTTGTTATAATTTGTTATTTGGTTATATAAATTTAGTAAATTTCACAAATGCGAAATAAATCAAAATAAATTAAATAAATAAAAATTGTTTTAATTGTTATTGCTTTAAATTATTACTATTTCGTAATATTTAATTTATAATATATTTGCTATAATTTGTTTAGACTAATTTTTCGAAATAGTTCAAAATAGTTTGATGATGTTCAAATTCTGTACTACTCGATTAGATTAGATCTTTTGTTTATAATTAGATCTTCTATTTTGGTTTTTTTTTGCATTTTTTATTTTCATTTTATTTTTTATTTTCATTTTGTTTGTTTCGTCTTTTTTGTTATCATTTGTTTTTTTTCATTTTTTATTTATTTATTTATTTATTTTTTAATTTTTTTAATTTTATCTTTATTTCAAGAACAACTTTTCAAAAAAACAAACAATGTTTCGAAACTATGCACAAACCAATTCAAACTTCTGACACTTTGCAAGAACACACAACTGATGTCTCCAGCAATTTCTAAATTTCCAAGAACACTTCTTTAAAGAAATAAAGATTTTGTTAGGACTTTATTTATTTTTTCGTTTGACATAATTTGTTTTTGTATTTTGTATTTTGTTTTTTTAATTTGTTTTATTAATTTATTTTATTCCGGCACTTTGCAAGAAAAGAACTCTTACTTCCTGGCGCTTTGCAAGAAAACCAACCCAGACTTTTTCGGCACTTCGTGACTTTTTTGGCATTTTGCAAGAACATTAATCTAGCTTTCGCAATTTCTGAATTTGCAAGAACGTGAACTCTTATTTTAGAAAAATAATGATTTGGACTTCATTTATTTTTTTTTTATTAGTTTGCTTACACTTTTTGTTTTTTTGTTTGTTTTTTTTTACTTATTTTTTTTTTATTTTATATTAATTATTCCTGACATTTTCAAAACTTGCAACTTTTCTGGCACTTTACAAGAAAACCAGCTTTAACTTTCCTGGTACTTTACAAGAACATACTAGATTTTTCTAACAATTTGCAAAAACACCAACACTTCTGAGAAATTTTTTTTATATTTTCCTTCTTTGAAGTATTTAGAAAAAGATACAAAAACAACAACACTTCTGAGAAATAATTTTTTTATTTTTTTTACTTCTTTGAAGTATTTAAAAAAAGAGAGCAAAATGAAAATTATAGCCAAAACAAAAATAGTCAAGTGAAGACAATAGAAAACAAAGAAGCAAAAATAATAGCTAACTGTGGGGTGAGCAAAAATAAATGTGTAGGGTTTTTGCTAATTTTTGCAAGTTCTTGCAAGGTTTTGCTTTATTTATTTTTTCGTTTCATGTTTTTTGTTTTTGTTTTTTTTGGTTTATTTTTAAATTTTTTTTTATTAATTTATTTTATTTCGGCACTTTGCAAGAAAAACAACAACTTTTCAAAACCTTGTGCATGCCAGCTATGACTTTTGATACTTTCAAAAACTATAGAAAACAAAGAAGTAAAGATAATAGCTAACTGTGGGGTGAGCAAAAATAAGTGTGTAGAGCTAGTTTTTTGTTTATAGTAATAGAATTAGATGCGATGAAGTGTTAAAGTAGTTTAAAATATTTGTAATAATGTAAAAATAATATGTAATATATAATAAAGTATGTAATATTAATTAAAAATATATATTTAATAAATGTAAAATATAATATATAAAATAATAAATAAAAAAATATAAAATTTTATATTGTGATCTATCTTGATAAAGCTTAGATTGAGAGTAAAATAGCTCTAGTCTTTCTTTCCTTAAATAGACTTTTGTAGTATTATGTAATTTGTATATGTATCCTATGAAATATCATAATAAATAAAAGAGAGAACAGATCTCACTTAAAAAAATATATATATATATATATTAGGGTTCCTCAAATTCAAATCAAATCAAATATTGGATCAATTTGAATTTGATCAAATCAAATTGACCCTGATTTGAATTTGATTTGATTCAAATATTTGAATTTGGATTTGATTTGAATTTGAATTTTTAATAGTAATTTTCAAATAAAATCAAATATTTGTCAAATCAAATCAAATTTGGCCATATTTGAATTTGATCAAATCAAATATAGTCAAATTTGAATTTGAATTTGATCAAATATTTGATTCAAATATTTGAAGATCAAATCAAATTGCGGAACCCTAATATATATATATATATAATTTTATATTAAATTGCAAAACCGTGCAAAATATTGTGAAAACCTAAAAAAGCATGATTATGTAAATATGTATATCATTTATTTATTTTTTAAAAAATTTTGAAAATTTGTGAATATTTGCAAAATATTGCAAAACAATGTGAAAATATCAAAATATTACCTCCTGCGCGCATTAGTTTATTGATCTGCATGAGTATGCGACCCCTGTAAAGGAGGTAATTTGTATTTTTTCATTTGGTCTATTTTGCAATATTTCACAATATATTTCGAAATATTTCGAAATAATAACTATAATATTACCGTAATGTTGTAATATATTACGTAATATACTGCATCGATTGTAAGATTTTTGTAATATTACAGGGGCGTAATATCTTACATAAGATTATGTATATATAATTTGCTGATGTTCATACTAGATTTAGTATATAATTAAACTTAATTTTCTATTAATTTTTAAAATTAACCACTTAATTGAATATTTTTTTATAATATTTAACTTCTGGCCTACTTGTTTTAGAAACCTTATAGCTTTACATAGCTTTTTAAATTTTATATATTTTTTTTAAATTTGCAATTGCTAGTTTAATCTAATTTTTAGTGCATTTCTAGTAGTTTTACAAAATATTTTTGACTATAAAAAATTTTTTTACTAAATAAATTTATTTAAACTATTAATAAATTTATAAATATAAGTTTGTTAGTTTTAATTATAAAATTTTTTAAGATTGGATTAATATATAAGAAGTAATCTAACTTTAAAATTTTGTAAAATTTTTACTAGTAAAACCTATATTCAAATTATATATAAAAACTTGATATAATTTTTTTTAAAATTTAAAGTAATATAACTTGAGATATACTATCTTAGTATTAAAGAAATTTTGTAATTAGAATTAGATATTAAATATTTTTAATTTTAATTAAGAATTTAAAAAATTTAATCAGTAAAAAATTTTTTAAACTCTAGTTAAACTTATATAATTTACTATATAAAGTAATAATTTGCAAAATTTTTAAAAAAGATTATAATACTGTATAAGTAATAATTTTTACAATTTAACTAATAATAATTTTTTTTTTTTTTGCAAATACTGAAATAGACAAACAAGCTAAAATTAACCATGATTGAGAGCAGTTGCAAGATATGATTCTTAAAGCAGCCCAAAGAAATATTCCCTCAAAGATGGTTAGATACTCTAAGAACAAGTACAAAAAGAACATAGAAAGAAGCCCTCTATTCACTAATACAAAAAACCTAAAGAGGATAGTGAGAGTTACAAAGAAGAATAAGGAGAAGCCAGTGGAGCCACTTCTCCATGATACACAAATACAAATAATCAATGAGAAACACAAAACGCAGATTTCAGATACTCCTTATATATGGTTACAAGAGTGGATTAATGAAACAAAAGGTTGGATTAAAATTTTAGAGAAGAATCTAAAAGAAGAGGAACAATCTAGAAGGAGCAAGCAGATATTAAAGAATATAGAAAAGAGGTTTAGTATAATTGGAAAACAGGATAAAATAATGTTAAACAGTATCTTGGATAGACTATTGAAGAGAGCCTCAATTGACAAGATACTAGTTAAGAGAGAAGACTCGATAAGCCTATCTCCGGAATTGGTTGTAAACCCAGAAGAAGTTAAAAAAGAAACTAATGTTTTCTTCCAGAACTACTTTAGAGAGAAAAATTATAGTTTCAACCAAATATCAGAGAAGTGTGCAGATTAATATAGGCCAAAAGAGAACATTGACCCAAATTGGTATAAAGAAGTAGAAGAACCGATTACTGAACAAGAGTGGATAGAGTCTGTTCAAGTAGCTAAAGTTAATACAGCTCCAGGTATATCTGAATTGGGTATAGGCTGCTACAAAAAGCTAGCCTTCAAGCAACCAAGCTTTTTGTCAAATTTGCAAATCAGGTTCTGGATATAGGAATAATTCTATCAAAGTGGAAGATCAAACAGATATTCCCTATTCCCAAACTAACAGAATGTGATTTGTCATTATCTAGTATGAGACCAATAGTTCTTCTAGACACATTTAGAAAAAGTATAATTAGGGTAATCCAGAAAAAATTAAACAAATTAATGGTAGAGAGGCATATTTTGAAGGGTCTTAACTTCGCGGGATTACCCGGAGACTCGACAAATGGTCCAATCCACATTGTGAACAATTTATTCGAGTATGCAAAGGAGAAGAAAGAGGAGATGTAGGTGCTACTACAAGATATAAGGAAAGCTTTCGACTCAGTAAGCATAATGAGCATTTAAAAAGTCTTAGAAAGAATTAAATTTCCTAGAAAAGTAGCTACCTTTATTATAGAACTATACTTGAAGAGAAACATGAAGGTTATCACAAAGTTTGGATCAACAAATGGATTCAAGACCGAGGAAGGCATAGATCAGGGAGAAATTATATCTCTGCTAGTCTGGTGAATAATATATGACCCCCTTCTCTGTAAACTTCAACGACAGAGAAAAGGTTTTGAATTGAAACTTCATTGGCCAATTTCAGCTCAAGGGGAAACTAGAGTAGAATCTTTTAGAACAGAATATATTGCTTATACATATGATAATACTCTTATTGCCCAATCTAAAAAGAATTTACAGATGATTATTAGAAAGGCAGAGGAATTCTATAGACTGAATGATATAGAAGTAAATTCAAAAAAAAACAGAGCTGTTAGTTTTGAACTCAAAATTGAAAAATTTGTAGAGATGAGTAGAGCAAAGGAAGTAGTATGGGCCCTAGGTAACAAAAAAGTAGCGAGATCTTTAGATGTTTGGCTAACTACAAAGTTACAAACACAGAACTATATAAGGAGATTACACCAGGAAGTAGGGTTGTTTGCCTGAATTATCCAAGACAAAAGGATCTCTATAGGGCAGATTAAATATTTGAACAATAAGGTATTACTTTTCCGATTAGAGTATAAAGCAAATTTAGTTCTTTTGAGCAAAAAAGTCTGTGAAAAGGTCCAGCAACCAATCATAAGAATAGCAAAATGGAAAGCAGGTCTTCCATCAACAGCCCCAAATAGCATTATGTATCAAGAAAATCTGATAAAACCACCTGGCACTAAAGTTATTAAGCCAATAAAAGCAATAACTAATCATCTACCAATACCTTAAATCTTTCTAGCAAAAATACACTAAGCATCACTTAACTGAATGGCTCATTAGAGTTAATAATGGAGGTCCCTTGGGAACATCAACAAACTTAAGCTCAGAAAAGCGCAACTAGACCTTTGCAGCCCAAACACTATATGGGAGCTAAACCGGAAGCAACTTCTAAAATATAGGCCATCTCACAATTTAAACTATAAAGTTTTGGTTTTAGCAAAAGAGCTAGAGTTAGAGGTTTCTGAATCTAACTTTACAAAAGAATAGTGCCTGGAGAAAGATACAGGTACGAATGGAACGATAATGTACCACTTGAGTAATATAGGCTGGGCAGGAAATATTAAAAGCCTGCAAAAGTTAGATTTATGGTATATAGACCAACTTTATGATACGCAATCTAAAACAATGCTTACCTGGCAACAAGTTAAAAGTTTAAGAGGTAAAAGTACGAAAAGAAGGAAAGCAGCTTGGTTCCAGCATTTAGAAGAGACAATTCTGGAAGAGAATTCAAGAAAAGTAAAGGTTAATTATACAGATAATAGAGAAAACTGGTTAGCTTTGCTCTCGAAACTAAAGAAAATCTCAAAAAAAAAAAATCAAAGAAAGAATGAATCTTATATGAAAATAAGAAGAGTCAGGAGTTAAATATAGGGTGTATTAAAAGGAAAACAGAAACTAAGACAAAGATTGAAGTATGGGCTTCAGGTGATAAAAAGAACTTAGAATTAAAATTCGAAAACGAAAAGAAAAGAAGAAAAGCAAATTTAGAGAAGAAGTAGATAAAGAAAGTGATTCAAGAGAAAAGAGCTCTCACAGACATTTCAAAGTGGGTCAATATAACACAGGATAACTAGAGCTTCTCCTTACCAGCAAATCACCTTGTAGACTCATGGTTTGAAAGTAGACAGAACAGAAAATCATTAGTAAAGCCCATAACAGAAAGTGTAATAAATCTACCGATCCAGGTACCAATATAAGAAGAAGTTTTAATAGATATATTTATACAAAATAAAGGCAAAAGAGAGGAGCTAAAAAAGGCGTTATAGCAGAATCTGGTGTTGAAAGATTTATTGTTTTATACAGATGGTTCAGTAAAGTGCGATAATTTAGATAGAGATAGTAACTTTGTGTACAGTTTAGTACAAGTAGATAAAAAGGGACAGGTTGTCAGAGACATAAAAGAGAAGATGCAAAAGTGGATCTTTTCAACTAGACCGGAACTCATGGGAATTCTTTGTTCAATTTTAATAGCACCAGAAAATAGCAATTTAGTAGTAAGATCAGATAGCCAGGCTGCTATTGCCGCAATTAGAAAGTGAAATGTTATAAAAAGAACAATAGATTGGCTAAAGATCAGTAACCAGACAATTACGTGTGCTATTAGTAAAGCAGTAGAAACTAAAAACATACATCTAACCCTAGAGAAAGTCAAGGCATACTTGGGAGAAGAGTTTAATGAGCAAGTGGATGCTTTAGCAAAATTGGCATGTGGTGAGAAAGAAACAACCAAAGTAGGATCAATTGAGTGCAGAGATTTTATCTATAAATTGGAATGGCAAAAGAATAAGGTTGAAATTCCAATTAGAAGCTTTATTAAAAAAAAATATAAATACCTACTTCAGAGTTAGCTGCCCAATATATTGATACCAGAAGAAGGATGCAGAGAGTTTAAAAGTTAGACAAATAAACTGAAAAGTATATAAAAGCCTACTAAGAACTCACCAAAAGGCTCAAGGAAGAAGTCTAGAAGAAAATAACACCTGGAGCTTTAGAATCAGAACCTTCAATCGTCTATTATCTACTATGTGCCAGAGAGCTAAGCACAGGCTGGACCTATACCCGACAACAGTCTTTAGAAAATGCAAAATGAATGAGGAAACCTTTAATCATCTAACATCTTGTCCAATAGACTAGAACGTTTGGAAAGAGGAAGAAACGTTGATAGTTAAGGATATATGGAGAAACTTACAGAATAAAAAGAAGACAGTAATCTTTTAAAGGAAATTAAAAGAGATACTCTTGGAAATTATTAAAAAGATTCAAATACATGAAGGGCAGAATTGGCAAAAGGCCTGCTAGATCAAGATTTGGATCGAAAGCTAATAGAAGAAGGGCTTTCGGGGCGAAAAAGTTTGTGGGTCTTAACAACCTTTTTGAACAAGTGGCTCATATACTTTCAAAAAAAGATTTGGACAGAAAGGTGTTCAGTTACAAACAGGTAGAAAAAAATGCTATGTATCACAACTCAGTTTAAACGAAGAAGTCCTAGATAGACAAAAGAAGAGCAGAAAGGTCAGCAGAAGCCCCAAGAGAGAGTAGAACCCATACTTCAAGAATGGGGAGTCGAGGTAAAAGTAAAAAACCCAAATGGAGAACAATTTAGACACATATTTTAAAAAAGTAACAAAAATAGAAATGAGAAAGTGGATAGAGAAGGGAAATTTTTTAGATTGAATCAAAATAAACAGTAGTCTTGATGGGCAGCATTCTCTACTCAATGAAGTAACCAATCTAATATTCCTTACCTAAGGGTTAGGTGATTGATGGAGAGAATTTTGCTATAGCAGGTCACATTTAGATGTTTCTAATGACAACCGGGTAGGTCGCACTTTAATAAGTAGTCAACCTAAAGTAGACAAGATATAATGTATTGTAAATATAGAATATAAATATGGCAGGACTGCTGAATTTAAAAAAAAAATAATTATAATAATTTTTTTTCATAACAAGCCTTTACAATTTTTTATTTATTGAAACTTTTAATTTGCAAAATATATTAATAAAATATAATTATAATTAATTTTACAAATGCACAAAATCTAGTATATTAAAAATTACAAAAAATACAATATATAAAAAAAATTATTTTATAAAAACTTTATTATTAATTTAAAAAAATACTGCATCAGATTATGAAGGTAATAATTAATTAGTAATCATGAATCGATTACGTTAAAGATTAATAAAAAAGTTTAATGAAATATCAATATAACTATTAATAATTATTATTATTGCTAGCTAAACAATTTTTGAATACTTATTAAATTTTTGTATATAAAAAAAATTAAGCTACTAATTTTTTTAAATTTTTAATGCATTTTTTAAAATGTACTAAATTTAGTACAAAAGAGTAAATCTGATTTATTAATTATAAAAAAT
>QKWP01002551.1:9498-57715 GCA_003550325.1 Gigaspora rosea | reverse complement strand
AGAGTAGATACGTAATCAAACCATACAAAAAGTTTCTATAAAAAAGTAGCATAGCTATACCGATCTTCTTTCATTAAATCCTTATCAATAGCTATGCTTATTAGAAACCCGATAACATTCAATTTAGTAGCGGTTAAAGCTACATGGCATATTTATTATATGTTGTTTATCTAACAATATTGATGTCATATTCGAATTGACATAAGTCAATAAGCAAAGAAATGCCGGAAACAATCCAGAAATGCAGCTATCAAACGCACAGATAATCAAATACTGTGTAAATCCTAATTGGTCGCACGAGTTTATAAATTCATTTGAGTTGACGAAAGTCAACAGATCGAAAATATTGCTAAGCAGGGATACGCCAGCAACAATCTGGTTAGATCCATTAAGCCTTCTAATCGGGTATGAAGATAAGTGGATAGTGTGTGAACGAGCATATGAAGTCAGATAAGCATAATTTTAGGTTTTAATCAATTATCCTATTAGGTCATTCATGGAATTGCTAAATAGAAGAAACGCATGATTGAACAATTGGCACTATCCATCCATATGTGCCAAAATTCACACCCGAATTAATAATACCTGACAAAATTATTTTGCGATGACGAATGACGAGAATTGATGCTATTTTTTTTTTTTTTTAAGTCTTTTTTTTCCTAAGCATTAATTTAAAATATGTGCAAATAAATTCAAATTAGTAATTGATTGTATCATTCAAAACAGGCTACTCATTAAATTGCTTATCTTTGCATGCATCCGATTTCGGCGCTGTTTATACAGGAAGTTCCTGTTGACATTGGGCTTAGCTTATGCGTCTTCGTTATGCATGTGAATGTCAGAGCATTGGTCCGGGTATCAGTGCTTGGCTGTCTTTTCGATCTGTTGACTTTTAGTCAACCCGAATAAAAAATTTTATTAGATTTTTTAGTTCAAATCAGGTTTTATAATTTAAAATTTTTTATTAATTTTTTCTTAATCGATCAAAATATAACTACTTGTTCGATCGGTATGATCGATCAATGATTGATCTATTTTTGATCGAGTTTATAACTTTATACTCGATCATTACCTTAACTCGATCAATGATCGATCATTAAATAATCGAGTCAAATAACTAATTTGAACAAATTCTCTGGTTATTGTATCGAAACAGAATTAAAATTTCTATTTATTACTGTTTAAAAATCAGTATAATAGATAAAAATAAATTTAAATATTAGGTTTACAAGTAAGTAAAAACTTCATTAGTCTAAGTATTTATTCAGATATAAAATATTTAATAATTTTATTTGTTCGTGTTAATTTAACTGGTAAGCATTAAAATTATTTGTATTAAATTTAAAAGGTCCAGAATTCTAGCTATAAAATAACATTTATAATAATTCAGAAACAACTTTTCGTTAACCACTAGATGACCAATTATAATTAGGTTATACAATTTCGTATGATTAATTACGCAATATATTAATGACGGTACATACATGTAATATGCGTTGATATATCTTTTCGGTTAATATTCATGAAGAGAAAGGAAATAAGTACATACCCTGAAGACTCGCACATTGTTTTTAAAAGCACGCATAGATTATGGGACTATATAATTATAAATGAGAGAGTCTATTCTCTTTCACATAAACTTGTATATACTAAGAAACCTGAACAGTATCCTATTCCTGATCAGTATATTGTTCACACAACATACAGAAAAAAGAAACATATTGCTGAATGTTCTATCCAGTATATTAATAACAAACCATATTTCGCAATACAGTTTGACAAATATATGGTTCATTCAAAAAAATCTCCATCAGAGGCTGCAACCAAATACTGCAAGATAAATATAATTAATTTTAAAAATTAATTAGTATATTAAGTGATACTGTATTAAAAAATCAATATTTTTAAGAGTCTTAAAAAGTTAAAAGATAAAGGAACTTTGTCAAGTAAAGAAATTCAAGAAATAAACACAAATATAACTGGCAAAAATAAGAATAAAAAAAAAGATCATTGAATATCAAGTGTACAATTATTTGGGTTACAATTAAATACTGTTCGTGTAGTTAGAAAAACATTACTATTGAATACCTATCTTAAAGTTCAGCCCTTTAACGATCTTAGCAATTCTACTCAACGACGTCATATGCTAACAATGGCCAAATGTGTATTTGATCAAGTTGAAACATGTAAAGAAAATTTGTTTCATAAGGATAACAAAGTAGAAATTAAGCAAGCACGGTTTACTATAAATAATATGCCATTTGAAATTCAATATGGAAAAGTTAATCAAAACAATATAGAAGATTTAAACTTGGCAGTTTTAAAATCACTAGATAAAGGCAAGATATCTCGTGAAGCTTATCGATCATTAGCACGTATTAATCAAGATTTGCCAAGAGAGAGTGCAATTTCAAATACACATCAAAAACTTAATGAACAAATGAAAGCTTTAGTTCCTTTATTACTTATAAATGTAGAAAATCCTATTAATTTTGAATTAACTGAAGATCATGCACATATTACTGACTCTGATATAGTTAATAATGTGGTTGAATCTGCTGGAAAAGGTGGAAAGCATTCTTTAATTGATATATTAAATTTTATTGTACCTGAATCTGTAAAAAAAGGACTTTTAATTCCAAATAATACTACTATTAAACTTCGTATATCCGGAGATGACAGAAATGTAGGACGAAAAGTTCAACATGTTATAGTAATAGTTGTATTACTTAATGACATTGAGAGATTACATAAGCCTGAAGGATATTATACACTTGCTCTTTATTCTAGGTCCGAAAATTATCAATCTCTTCAAAATGCACTTGGATCATTAATTGTTGATTTAAAAAATTTAAAAGAATCTGGATTTTACCAACTCAACGGCCAGTATTGGAATGTAGAACTTTTTTTTAGTACAGATTGGAAGTTTTTGGTTACCTGTTTAGGATTTAATTCAGCAAATGCAAATCATTTTTGCCCGTGATGTACATGTACTAAACAGCAAAATGGAATTCTCGATCAAAATAATAAACTAGTCGGTAACTGAGCAATTACCAAAAATATGGAACAAATTAAAAAAAAATTTTTAAAAGAACATCTATATACACCACTATTTGACATAATTGATATTAAAAATTGGGTGTGTGACGAGCAACATGTAATGATTCGCATTACTGATCGACTTTTTGAACTCTTTTTATCCGATTTACAATGAAATAGAGATTTAGATAATAAAGTTCAGCAAGAAATATTAGTAGAAATGAAATGAATTAATGTATTATTTCAATTTTGGATAGATAAAAATACTAAAAAATTATATAATACATCTTTAATGGGCCCAGACAAACTTAAAATTTTACATAATTTTAATTTTAAAAATATTAGTACTCAATATTTACCAGCAGTTAAACAAAATCAACTTAGAAGACTTTGGGATGAGTTTGCTGAATTATATGATGATTTACATCAGAAAGAAATAAGTGGTAGTAGTTTAAAAAAAAAGCAATTGAATGGTTAGAATATTTTTTAACTCCATCTCAAGGACATCCAAATAAAAATTTTGTACGAGGGTTATATCGAGCAACAGATTGTACTCCATATATGCATGTATTGGTTTATCACATTCCCAAGTTTATTGAGATTCATAGAGATTTAGGATTGATGGCTTTTTCATGTTCAGCTTTAGAAAAAAAAAACCATATTCAAGTGTGTCGATATTTTCAAAATACATTAAAAGATGGTGGACATGATCGGTCTAGAAAATCAGCAATTCTAGAAATATTAGAACACGAAAATCGGCAATTATTTTATTGGCAAGCAAATATTCCTAGTTATATTAAAAAAGCTACACAATACCAATTAGAATAACTTTAATTTGTTGAAATTGGCATGTTAATAGAATTAGGGTTAAAAACGATTTAGTATTAAATTTTTAAAATAGAATTAGTAAGTATTATTAATTAAATTGAAACTGAAAACGATAATATATATTATTTACTAATTCATTAAAGTTTTCTAAAATAGGCTATTGGAGTTGAAGAATATGTACGTAGGTGAAAATGAACTAAAAATAGGGGGTTATGATGAACTAAAGTTCATTAATATGCAAAAACATTGAAATAGTTAAATATAATGTATTTACTAAATAGAAAACGCCAATGTAATTAGAGTTAAAAAAGTATAAAGTATTGGTTACCTGCTTTATATTAATAAAAATTTGATAATAGCGATAGCAGTTTTGATTATTTAATTCAAGTCGCACTCTAACATACGTACGTATGTGCATACATACCTTACTGTAATAGCCTATATTTAAGCCATATTTATACTTGCACAATTTCATATATGTCTTAGTTTAATTGGTAAGTATAAAGATTAGTCGTTAAGGTAGCAAAAAGGTGTAACCTAGGGTGTCCAGGATTATGCGATGCAAAATTATACTTCGCAAAATATTCTGAAAATTTCGCATAATTGATATAAGAAATCGCATAGTTTGCATCTATAGCATAATTTGATCTCGATCTAGGGTGTTCAGGATTATGCAATGCAAAACTATGCGCATAATTAACCATTTTTCCGTATCGCATATGCTTCGCATAATTGGACAAAAAAAAGCATTTAGATCATGTAGCTAAAATATGATTGGTAGATCTAAATTGATCTAGCTGACATAGTGATAAAATTTGATACGAATAGCAAAAATTTTCTCAATACTAATTTTTCTAATAAAGATTAATCGCATAATTTTAAATTTATTTTGCATCCATTGCATAATTGGCCCCATTTTGCCCACATAATTTACCTAAATGCATCGGGAACCCTACTGTGTAACCTTTAAAATCAGGTGATTTTAAGTTTTACAAATATAAATACATTGCAATTCTGATCATTAATTGATCTATTAATTTAATTGATATAAAAAATAAGCTATTAAGATTCGCGCCTATTTTATTGTATTATTAACCCGTTGGATGAGTATAAAGGTTATTATTAATCTGTATATTTAAATATTGTGAACTAGCTAATTTGCTCATACCTACTTTTTGCTATATTATTCAATTATAGAAATAAACGCTTGAATGTACGCTTATTATATTCATAATCTTCGCTATGCTTTTTAAAAAACCAAATTAAAAAATTTTTTACACACCTACAGCCAGTTTCTGAAGCTTCAGGTGGATTTAAATTTTTTGTTGCAACGAAATCAACTTATGGAATTGTTGGTAAGTTGTTTTATGGCAAAAGAAGTAAACTTTTTTTCATTAATAATACAGTATTTAAATTTTTGTTTATAGGCATTCTGTAATTTCTATTTCGCATATAGATAATTGGCAAATATTTTTAAAAAGAATTATAAGCTTCATTGTCCATTAAGTATGGAATGAAACGAAAAATAGAATAGCAGTATTTAGTATAGGTTTATTTAATGTTAAAAGATATAGGTCATATTTATTGTATTCATTAAGGTATTAATTATTTATTTAAAAGCTTCGAGCATTAAAAAAAAAGTGGTTATTTTTTAGACCGGTTAGAAATTTATTATTTGATATACAACAAATATAAAAGCAAGATCTTTATCGATAGTAAAAAAGATGGTTTGTATTTTGCAGGTTTGCTCATAAAAATGATAATTCACTTGGTTAATTTATACAATTTTGGCTAGAAAATTTTATTAGTATATAGTAAAAAAAAAAAATTATAAATAATAGTATGTATATAGATGTTATTTTTTATAAAGATATTTTGATGAATAAAATCTAATTTTTTATTGTTTAAACATTGCGTTATTAGTCAAAAACCTAAATTTTACATTTTCGGCATAACAATTGTGACCTGATGCATCATGAAATCTTTCAGAGCCCATTCAATATATAATTCATTTCACAAGTTATAATTTGTTTCATCTACTAATTTAACCCAACTAAGTTGACCATCACCATAATCTCGTTCTCCCCACATAGTATCATTAAAGATATTTGTTAATATATCATATGAATTGTCACTACTAAAACAACACTGATAAAAATTACTGCATAGAGAATATCATGTAAGATATTTACCAAATTAGGGTATTGACTTGACAAAAAAACTGTTGATCGATAATTGATCAAAAAAATTTTTTTTAATCGATCAAACATCAATTATATATACTTGATCGAGTATGATCGATCAAGAATATAATTTATAACCTCGAGTATATATGTTGTGCGTCAGATTAAAACTTGCATCAGATTGAATCTGACGTACGTCAGATGACTATCAGTTGACCAGCATTAAATGATCGGCAACAACTGGCCTAAACTAATCTCTAACTTTACCGTAATTTTACCCTAACCCTAATCTAATTTAGGCTGAGTCTAATCTGACACAAGAATCGATCTGACGCACGACATATATAATCGATCAATCATTAGGCCAATCATTAATCGATTATATTATATTTATCGAATCAAATAATGCAATCTTATATAATTATATCTCACTTAGAGGTTATATCTAGTTAACTGGATAACTCATGTTAAATATATCAACTAGTTTATAATTGTTATCCAGGTAATCTAAATTATAGTACTTTTTAAATTACTAGATAATATATAAGCGTTTCTAGTAAATTGAAAAAATTCACTATGTTCAATAGCAAATTTAAATGCCCATGAAACTGCTATTTAATGCTATCACATAACTTGACAGACATAGAAAATAACGTGCTAGCCACTATCCAGGATGAACAGAGTGTGGTCTACTGAATAATCAACCTGGAAGAGATCCAACACGAAAAAACCCTAGATAGAGGCATGGAAAAATTTGCTTATCATGTTGAGGTAGTGGGAGATATGATCCCTTTCACTAATTTTATGTCTATGAAAATATTGAATAGCAGTTTGAATGGCAGTTTGAGTGGCATTCAAGTTGTGCCATTCAATATTGGAATGCGCGGTATACTATGTAAATCAAAATTATACATTACTACTACCCAAAAAATTATGACACATATTTGAGGATATGTTAAAATGAGTTAAATGATTTGACTATTTAATTACTTAAAACTTTTAATAAATATATATATGTACCATAAACTGATCAACTTTAAAAAACAGGAGATGGGTTTTAAGGTGAGGAGATAGGTTTGACGTTATAGATTCAGAGATCATTTTGATAGGTGCGTCATGTGGTTGATAATAATAATACAGGCAGTCATGATGTGGATTCCTTATTTTTTAAATAATCGATGATTTTTTAAGTGATTATTAATAGATGAATACATAATATATTTTTTATATATAACATCGTGCTTCATCTCTTTAGATGCATGGGTTGTTTGTCTTTTTAGCTGGAAAATTTTACAACTAAGTGATTCTTTCAAATAGTTTTTACAAAGTTACAAGATTTTTTTTTCGGCATTTATTGAAAACCAAATTTTTTTCTGTCTTTTTTTAATGATCACTTGCTTATTTACTTATTAAGAACGATATTAATAACAAATATTAAGGATTTTTTTTATTATTTGAACTTAACGAGAATAAAATTTGGATTTCGCTTTTCTTTAATATTTGTTATTATACCACTAATACTATATAATTACGTTACATTATTATCACTATAATAATGACTAAGTACATGTTTCTATTATAGTCCTCATTATGTATAGTTATATATGTTGTGAAATAGTAGATAGTGTCTTAAAATATATTTTTCCATATATTGCGTGCTGGATGCAAATTTGCTTTAACAGATTTGGAAGATTTGGCACATTTATTGTACATAGTGAACATAGTCAAATAGCGTATATAGTGAATATAGTGAATATAGTGTTTATAGTGCTTATGGCGAATATAGCTAAATATAGTCAATAAAGTCAACGTATTCGATATAGTGGATATGTTCATAATCTACTTAATAATACAGTAATATTGAGAAAGTATAAAAGCACTAACTTTCTCCTTTAACAAAGAGTGATCAATGGGTCGAATTCATAGAGTTCAATTATCGGGTTATCTAATTCGTTCAATCAACAAATGGCAAGTGACTGTCACAAGCAATAAACAAAATAAAACAAAATGGGATTTAACCTGCATTTGGTATAAACAGATTTTATGACGCTTTCACATTTTTTTGTTAGAAAAATCATACTAATATGCAAAATAGGATTGTTTAAACTGGAAAACTGCTCATAAATGTCGAATAAATAAATGCATAATAATAAGCCTCATCATGTGAAAGAGCGACCAATAATAATAGCGTATTTGCGCACATCATTTCACTTCTGTTCCTGGTATAGAAAAATAAATTGCTTTTATTTAATTTGATTATGTTATATAGACTAAAATATAAACGTTATTAAATTCAAAGATTACATTTTAGAAAGGTAACTATTGCGTATGAATTGTTATCTTCCTGATATATATAATCAAAAAACTTTTAGTCGATTAAATATATATTCATTTAAGCGATTAGCACTATCAATCTTTGATTGATCCATTGTTGCTCGAGCCCCTTAATTGGTGCTCGATTATTGAACTAAATCGATCAATGATCGAGCACAATATAATCGAGTCAATACACTATACCAAATATTTCTACAAAGGCATTCTCATTGCAATGTAAAGAAAATACTTGATTTCCAACAGTGCGATGATGCTTTTTTAGATGCTTCTGAATTTCTCATATCATAACTTTTTTAATATGATCAAGCTCATAGTTAGGTAGTGGCAATATATGTGAAGGTAGTATATTATGATCCTTATGTTTTATTGTTTCATGACGTTTAAGACCACGTTGAGTTTTGTAAGATCGTGAACGTATACAAAGAGAACAATAAATCTTGAAATACTAATAGAATTAGATATAACTAAATATTTTAAATAGTTAATATGTAAATAAACTTATATAACAGTAAATTCTAGTATACTATGTACCTATTGGTCAAAAAAGACAATGGGTTGAGGCCTTGAACAATGGGTTCTAACATGTTTACATATATTTTTTATAGTAAACAAATATTTTTGAGGTGCTATTTAAATGATTTTCATACTCACATGATATTAAAATAGTGTGTAATTTAAAAACAAACTAATAAATTTTGGGGTACTATCCTTTAAACTGTAATCCAGGCTAATTTGCCTGGATTTTTTTTAGAAATATTATATTTTTTTATTAAATAAAATAAAAATTTATTAAGCATATGGGGTATACTTTATTTATAGAATATTTTTTTAAAATATATTTTATAAACTTTATTATGAAAATTTTTTAAAATTATTAATAAACTTTAAAGCAACAAAAGTTTAAAGTTTTTATTTTAAAATTTTTTACTATAAAATTTTCTTTAGGTTTTCTAAATTTTATATATTCCCGTCTATAAAAAAATTTTCACTTCTAATACAAGTCCTAATTTTTACAAGTAAATCACAAAAGTTGCAATAATAAAAGTTGTAATCCTTTTTATAAACTATATCATTCTTTTAAATCAGGAAGCTATAGCTAATATTTATAGAGTTCGCCAAGAAAAAGTAGATAATTTTTTTGAATAAAAAAATTCTTAAAATTTGTCTATTTTTAGCTTATTAGCAACTTAAACTTTTTTTCTTATAATATAAAATTAAATACTACTATAATATAATCCTTATTTTCAAATATTATCAAAAAAAATTTTAATTAAATATCTTAAGTTTTAAAAAATATAGATCATAAGCATTTTTATAGCAATTTTCCAGGCAAATTTGCCTGGATTTGCTTATGGATAGTATAATTTTAGTGACCCTAAAAACCAAACAGGCCGATATGATAAAATTTATTGGTAAAAATGTAATACAAATTTTTATTGATTATTCTATTGGTTTTGTTTTTCAGCTAATGGCATTTACCCTGCATATTATTAATCTAACGGTATCTACCATTATCTTCCAGTAGATACCTGTCATAGGACAACATTCGTCTGATTGGTTAATTTTTGTAGATCATCCTGTAATTTCACGTGATAATTAGCCAATCAAAATGCATAATGTTTAACCACTAAAAAAAAAAGAACTTCACATAGAAAAGTCTCAAAATAATGAATGCACACAAAAAAGAATTTTTTCTTTTTTTTACATTTTAGAAATAGATAAAGTGTAAATTGGCATTTATTACTAATAAATCCAAGCTCAAACGATCAAAATTCAATATGTGAACAAATTATGATAATTGTAACAGATTAAAATGAAACTGTTTTATATGATCTGTGACAATTGTTAAAGAAGGTATTTTTAGTCTTTATTTATTACCGCAAATTCTAAAAATAGCGGGCATGAGCATTATTTTGAAAACTGCACCCTTAAAATAGCATAAGATATTTCGGAATAATACGCATGCGCATTCCGAAATAACGCACACCCCTATACATTAATATCATGTTATCGTGCAAACTCATATGATCATGAAAAAATTTCTTATTGTTATTTTTTGTATGTTATTATGTAAGCACAACAATCCCAAATTAAACCTCAGTTAGCCAATCACAACTTTTAAATCATGATCATAATTGCACGATAACATCAATGCGATGATAAATATCACAAAATTTGTTCTGTCGGAACAAATGATTGGTCGAAACGTGCTGCTACGTGGCACGTGTCAGCCAATCATTTGCTCTGACAATACAAATTTCATGATATTAATCATTGCATGACCAATATCTTATAATTACGTGTATAGCTTAATTGATTAAAACAAATTACCTTAATATGAAGTTCAAAAATTAACCTATATTCAAAGTAACGCCAATGATATTAAAATAATTCTATTTATTTTTAGTCGTTGCGGCCTTTATTAGACACGATGTGACCCTTAGCTTATAAGTATAATTAATGAAACAATAACACTAATATGTATTATTGATCTACTACTTAACTCAAAGCCATATTTACTAATCTAGTATCGTAGTAGAATTCTCTAATATTCAGAGTATGTAAAATATTCAGTAAACATTAGTACAAGCCTATTGTTATTATAACATAGTATGTTAAACAGTATGCTCAAAACTTATTCAATTTTAAAGCTTACATGTAATGTCTCATTCTTCTTTTTTTGTTGCCCGTTGTTGGCATTTAAAATTTATATATATCATAGTTAATATAACTAGTATTAGTAGTATATAGTAAGGTTCTTGGAGGTGGATTGTTTTGGATTAATTTTAACACCGAATATCTATGTTCGTTTAGAGCTAAAATTTGCCTTTACGACGATTTTTTTGTTAGTGAAATGTTACGCTCTCAAAAAGTACTTTTAAGTGTATAAATAAGTTACCCGGTCAATTGATTTGCATTAGCAAATCAGAGGAAAGTCTATACTATAAAGATGATTAATTTAGTATAAAAATATGTTAATATAAATGTATAAATGTATATCTGTAATCATGTATTTAAGGAATAGCAAAGATATTTAATAAAGATTAGAAGTCATTTGCCCTTTTGAACCTTCTTATTATAAAGAATATTCATTATCCTAATATCCTGTTTACTATCCTGAGACTATTCTAGTGTTGTAGTCTAATCTCTCCCGCCTGATAGTAACACTGGTAGTTACCAACTCACATCACTAGATGTGATACAGACACAAAGTTAAAATCCTACAGAATGGAGTAGAAAAAATTGAGTGTTATGCTAAGGTAGAAGCCTTCCTTCTGTCCTTGATGTGAAAGTAATAGCTTAATTAATCAAAGCTCCCTGCGCCTCTGTATTAATTTAAATTTATAAAAAATCACCTTTGTGAAAAACTAATCCACACAGGTTATCAATCAATAAGTTAATTGACGATCAAACTTGCTACACTTTGACAAGTTACCTTGTATTCAGTTTTTGTTCATCGTTAATTATAATTTTCTTTTCATTATGTAACATTGTAATTAAATTTTAAATTTTATATATTCTATTAGTTGAATACTTAAAACTTACATATTAACAAAAATCCTCAAAACATATCATTATTTTCTGCCACTTTATAGACAATTTGTGTTAATGAGTTGAATTATTTTGAAATAGATCGATTTAATAATATATTTAAAGATGTAGCGATTTATAATCCACAGCTTTAGTTTGTTCTGTAACTACAATGCACAAGAGCTGGTCGTTTGTAAAGCTGAATAATTGTGGAAATCTCTCAATATTATTACATATAATAGAGTGCTTGATATTTTATCACTGCCCACACAATCTTAATAGTAGCAGAAATAATATTGATATTTAAAAGGAAAAGTATTGGCAAATGCGCTTCATATAAATGCTACTCCAAATTTTTTAAATCTTATAATAAATACACGTCATTCAACATCCTCCAAAAACAAAGGAATTTTCTGATATATTCAGATGTTGATTTAACCAGAAGCATTTTTAATATTAAGTATATAGTTTCAAAATTTTAAAAAATGTCGATATGGATCTGTGGGTCGATAGCACAGTGTTTAGTGCCCGGGTCACAATCGGAGGTCAAGTTCCATTGGATAATAATACCTCTGCCAGGACCACGATTGGAAAAGATTTTTGAAGGATTTTCTCATTTAAGAAAAAGACAGAAGTCATACGTAAAAATGCAGTCGGTCGGCATAATTACGAGGTCAGTGACAACCAGACAAGGTGTAATCCGCCAAGAAATGACGTTAATGTTGAGGAAACCCAGTTTAAGAATTAACAAATAAAGGACATTAGATATAAGAAAGGAAACTGCAAGACCGTGGCGACAGAAACTGTGGACATCGAATTTGAGTCTCACATCGCGGGACCAGGGACTCAAGATATCATCAAAGTGATAGACTTGTTCTTGTTAACACGTGGTATAGAAGGGTTGGGGATCACTATAGTACCCTGGCCATGGCGAAAAAATTGTTCGAATCACATGATACTCTATAAACACTTTAAAATTCATTTACATTTGAGCTGGCATTATATTAGAATTAGGTATTAGCTTAATATATAATAAAATTGTGCCAGGAAAACTTTTTGTTAAAGCACAAAAGTTGATTCTTATGCTAGTTCTTCGATTATTCAATTCCATTGGCCATGGCTAGGGTACTTGGAAGACTACAGGTGACATACTTAACGACAAAGTGTATGAACTCGCAAGGACTGAATAATACAGGGGCCATTGGCCATCTGTGATCTCCGCAGATTGATAACTCTGGCCTTAAAGATGTGAGAGATCCTAAGGTGTCTAAAGACCTCAGGATGTGGAGGTAAAAAAATGTCAATGTCGATATATCCAGAGTGACGTGTATTGATAATAGCGGTATTTCTAGTAGAATAATATTAATATAACAAAAGTCTTTCACAAAAACCAAATTTTTATTACTGGTACTTTAATCTCAGAACTTTATAACATAAATTATTAAATAACAAAGAGAATGTAGGATCAAAAATTCTTTATATAAGCACTGTTTAATTTCTTAAATCTTTATAATGAAAAATTTTAGTTTACAGTAATAAATACAGTATTATTACATCAAAATGATTGTAATCCGGGTGAATTAAGGTTATTCTAAAGGGGATTGATTAACTAGATCATATTCATGTTTCTAAATTCTAAAAATCGCACCCAGTGATAGTTTTTAGCAAGCTGCAAGTTTGCAAATTTCTTGAATATTTAATGCATATTACATTATAATTTCATTATTCATATACCATGTTGACCACTAGTGGTGATCTAATTCTGCTTGAATATAATCAAAATATGACCATTCGGTGTCAACCATATTGCACATATAAAAGTTGTGTCGGTATAATGCGCCATGCGTTAAATGTCCACCTGCTAACAAATTTAAACTTAATATTTTATCACCTGCCCCATTTTTATCGAAATAGTACCTTTTAGCTTCATATGTTGTGCCTCAGTCAGCTGAAGCACCTCAGATGACTATCAGATGGCTAGCATTAAATGTTCATCTTTAATTTATTAAAAATCCTTTTAATTAAAGATCCTGATGACTAAAAAGCTGCTGTCGTTCGAGCAAATCATCCAGTCCCTTCAGAGTGTGGATATTTTATTTTGAAATTAAAATTATAAACAAAAGAAAAATGGGTATCATTAATAATTATTTTATAAACATCACTTTGTTATGATTTTTTTTATAATATTTTAATCCCATTTACTTAATAGAATGATTGGAATCGGATATTGTACAAATCAAAGCGATAAAAAAATAGACGATTCAAATTATATAAATAATATGCTCATGCCTAGTAACAGCATATTTTTATTTTATTTTCTTACTATTATAGATTAACGTCCATATCATATCTTTAGGACAGGAAACAAGGAAAGCGGATTATCATGATGACGACGGATATTCTTTTTATTCAGGAAGTGGTGGGTCATATGGAGAGTCATATACTACTGGTGATATAATTGGATGCTATCTAAATTTTAGAATTAAGATAGTATTTTATACTAAAATTGGAGTTAGCTTAGGTAACCAACATTTAGAATTAAAAGTTATATTTTTAAAGCGAATAGACAGAAATTTAATGATTATAAAATATTTTAAGGAATTGCTTGCCATCTACACAGCAATTTCAAAGGCATTCTATATCCTTGTGTTGGGTTTAGATTGCAAAGCAGGTCAGTAAAAGTGAACTTTCACAATGAAAATTTTAAATATTCTGGTAATTTATTCAAAGAGTTTAATGTTTTTTGAAATTTAACCTTGTCTATATATTTCAATTGACAGTGATGACTAATGAAGATATTAAGAAAAAATCAAAGAATGCATTAATATTAGAATATCAAGAAAGGTTTATTTTATTATAGGTGAATATGAAAATATGCTAATTGATCATTTAACAAAATCGCTAAAAAGGAACTAAATATGCATTCAAATTAAGCTATTGAGGCAAATTATATTTTATTATGGGCAAATATGATGAAGCATTTGAAGATTTAACTAGATTGAGCCAGATAATACAATAGCTTTAAGATATAGAGTAAAATGAATTATATGATGAAAAGGTATAATAAATCAATCACTAACTTGAAGAAATTATTAAAAATTAAACCAAATAATGTATGGGCAAAGAAGGTTTATGAATTAGATTAGTTGAGGGGTTGTAAGTATGAGATGCATTTGTAAACTTTAGTACTGTAGTAGCTTAAAAAAGCTTAGAAGTAAATAATATTTTGATTACCACTTATACAAATCACAGGTCTGTAAAAATTTTTATAGTCAATCACTATAACTAACATGATTTTAAATCATTTGTATCACTATAACTCATAAGTACAGTAAAACAGAATTTTTTTACTGCAAATCACTATAAATGCCATATTTATTTCAATACAAAACTAACATAACATATTTAAATCAGTGTTAGAAGGTCACTGGAAGGCCACTAGAAAAAATTAATAGTACACTAGAACTTTAAGTTCAAGTGACTCTATTGATTTTCTTTCAGTTGCCTTCCAGTAACAATACTAATCTAAATCATTTGCATCACCACAATAGTCTGTAAGAATTTTTTACAGTAAATTATCATAGAAATTATATTTTTTCAATACAAACCTAATATAATCATATTTAAATCACTTGTATCACTATAGCGAGTAAGTCAGAATTTTTTACATTATTTCAATACAAAACTAACATAATTATATCTAAATCACTTATATCACTATAGCTTGTAGGTACAATAAAACAGAATTTTTTACAGTAAATTACTATAGAAATCATGTTCATTCCAATACAAAACTAACATAACCATATCTAAATCACTTGTATTACTACAATAGTTAGTAAGTATAGTAAAACAGAACTTTTTACAGTAAATTACTATAGATCACATTCATTTCAAATTAACATAATCATATCAACCACTTGTATCATCACAATAGTCAATAAGAATTTTTTATAGTAAATCACTATAGAAACTAATCTGTACAAGGTTTATATTTATCTCACATTGCAATAAGCTTTCCATTTAATTTAATATACAAATTGTTAGTTTCTGTAAGATTTTGTTTTGTAATTTAACAATATTTTTGTAAAAAGACAGTTCCTTGTAATATTGTTAAAAGCTTTTTTGCAGATTTCAGTAAACACTTGCAAACTTTGACAGTTAGAACAGGTAGTATTAGTAGGGTTGGCAGTGATAGTAGTAATAGTGGTAGTGGTGGTGTTGTCCTTTACCAATTAATTGATCTATCCGGTCTGTCAGAAAAAAATGGATGTAAAAAAGGATGTATTGAATGATGTATATAGGTATCTTCTATTGTTCAAGGACTATCAAAAGTTGTTTGCCAATTCTCTGCACTAATCCAAATTATCTTAGTAACTTGAAAAATACAATAGCCTTTTGACTTCTAGTAGTGATAGAATTAACATGTCTATATCTTGGTCTAAGGCCATCTATATAAAAAAAATAAAATAAAATAATTATAGTTATTAATATTTTTGTTTGCAAACAAAATATTAAAAAATGAAATTTGCTTTTATATAATAGGCATCATATAATTATCACTCTGACGTAATATAATTGGTAGTTTTACTAGCTTGCAACTCAGGTTTTTCACTGTTCAAACAATCACTAACCTTTCAACAGGTGGCTCTAACACTTTCCAATCTGACAAAAGGTCAGAAAGTAAAAGTTTCTTTTAGGCTTTAAACTCCTGCTTCATAATAATTTCAGTTGATTTCAGATCATATGTGTCTATGACAAACCACCAAATGGCGCTAGCATAGAACAGATTCCAAAATCCGATATATTGTTATTATAAAATATGCATATGTGTCAACTGTGGTGGCAAGATCTTCATGATGCTTTTGAATTCGTTTAAGCCACCTAAAAAAATTTATCATCAGTTGAAAACTCAAGGGTCGAAGCATGCATGTAAAGGCACATAATAATGAACCAGTTGCTCATAAAGTTACCCAATAGAAATGTAAGCTATTGGTTCTAAAAAAAAAAAAAACAAAAATGCTAACTTTCATTTGTGTATACAGTAAAACGAAAAAGAATTTTTTTTTTTTGATGAAAAAAAAAGAATAATTTAAATAAACAAAAAAAAAAAGATCGACAATCTAAATAACTTTAACGGTTTATTATATTCAAGATAAAATACAAGATTATTAGTATGTACCCGTTAAAAAATACACCCGAGCTTCCGAAAAAAGTATTGTAAAACGTATAAAAAATCTTTTAAATTAATTATATAACAATCTACAAAATCGGGGCACTCGGGACAGTCATAAAGTTCATAAAAAACAATAAACGATGAAAAAATTTTTTTTTGTTATTTTTTTCATGTGTTACGACATAATCATGTTTATTCAAATTAAAACTCAGCGAGTGACTCATGATCGGATAACACCATTATTGGATAATTAGCTACAGGACATGTAAAAATATTGATCAATATAAATCGATATTTTTAGGCCAAATCATAGGGAAATCGATTTGGCCAATCTGTCAGCAGGTTTCGGAAATGTAGACAATCAACAAACAAAAATTTCCCGAAAAACATTAACTTAGATACTGATCACGTTATTTAATGTTACACCAAATCTAACATCCTTGTTGGTCAATCATGGGCATATCGATATAAATCGATATTTTTCTATATCGATAGGATATTTTGCCAAATCAAATCGATATTTTTCTGTGTCCCTGCACGTATCGCTTTGCGTCACGTGCTGTTATTCGACAATTTTGCCTGTATACTTACCGCATAAAAATTCTATTTTAAACCAATCACAATACAGGATCAGGTGGGTATAACGTGAAAACAGCCGGATTTTCAAAAATCGTCCATAACGCAAAATTTGGCTTACAAAACCACCTTCTACGTCTTAAAAAAAATTACTTATAAAATTTTGAAAGCTCACCCTTACCCTAATATCGAAAGTTAACTTATTAATCGAAAAATACAATGATGATCTGCAATTTATTTTTGGCCAATAGAATTTTAGATGTCATCATGTGTGTATCGCGAATTAATATTCGAAAATTTTACCGGCCAAAAAAAATTTAATTGGCCATATATGGCTGATGGCCGATGCCAAAAATATATATACAGTTAAACTAATTTTTGCATTGCTATTCAATTATTTGTTGCCGCTATGCGAGAAAATTTCTTATATACATACGTACAGAACTAATGTTGATACCTGCCTGATATATACTGGTTTAGTTCAAAGTCACACTACTAATCGTGAGAACTAAGTATAAAACTGCTCGATACGTAAGTATCGAGGCAGTTTTTGTCTCGAATCAGCTCCATGTGACTCATCCTGTCACGATCACATGTTCGATCATTTGATCGATCGTTAGGTCGATCACGGTTAAGTATGAGCTCTCAGGCATTTGATAGTATGAGTGAATATGAGGTAAGAATTTAGTAATCGGTTAGTACATGTAAGTGGTATGAAGTAATCGATAGTATTGTTCTGAGTATATACAGTACTGATGAGGTATGTTGGCAAATTAGCCTTGTTTCTTCTGCAAACCCGACATTCGTCTGTTTACATCGTTCCCTCCCCCCCTTGCCCAACATAGTATCACTGGGTGGCCTGTCGGGATGACATTCATAAAGGGTAAGGTTGGGCGTGGTTTGCAAGTTTGTCTTGTGATATGGCCTGTCGGACGACAGTAATGTATGTATGCAGTCTTTGTGGCCTGACGGGACGTCAGTCATATATACAGCTTTCTCGTGACCTGCCGGGACGGCAGTCAAGTACATGCAAAAATAAATAGAAGAATCCGATCCTAAGAAAGCTGCGCAGGTTGCACGATAGGCAGGAGAATAACCCTTCTGTGTTTGCATAGTTAGAACCCCAAAATGAGAGACAAAACAAAATTGATTTTTATGCAAATAAGCTAATTAAAATTAGATAATGAGGGGTTTCAAATTTAAAAATAAGTTGCGTATTTCGAAAATAAGTAGGACGTTTTTTTTTTTGAAAAAACTTTTCCCTTGTTTTAAATAACGTTTTTTTTATGTTGAATTATAAATCGGAAAAATAAAATACCGGTAAGATTCTCTTGTTTTAATTTTGAAACCCCTTAATACGCACCAAATTTTCTCAAATAAAAAAAAATTGTAATTAAACATTGATTTACGTAGTGAGTTTTACTGGATTGTGATCCAGATTTTACCTTTCCTTTTGTTATTTTAAAGTAATTATTATTAATTAAAATAAGATAATAAAAAAATGGTTTTTTTTCTGACGAAATACAAGTTATATTTAGAAAAGATCAACAAATTCTTTCGCCACGAACATTTTGTCTGGTCTTTGACAATCAGTCACTTCATCAGACCTGTAAAAAATCCGACAAAAAAAGAAGAAACAATGTTGAATAATATTTGTAGAAATCAATAAAAATGGTAAACGTGAAGTTTTTATTATCATTTAATACTGTTACAACGGCATAGCAATAGCGATAGCATTTTGAAAGCAATTGCATTTGTAAAAGCGATAGCAAGAACTATCAATCTATTACAAAAATGATGGAAATGTCCTTTCCTGGAATTACAAGGAAATTTTGGCCGTAAATCTCATGCACAAAGATATTTCTAAAAAAAGTTTCACAACCTAACCACTTATTGATGCCAAATCGTTTTTTCCGTATATGTACTTGTAGTGTAATAATTGTGTGTGCGTGTTCGCAAAATTGAAAAACATTAAATGTTCATTCCAATACAAACCTAAACCATATCTAAATCACTTGTATCACCACAATAGTCTGTAAGAATTTTTTACAGTAAGCCACTATAGAAATAATGTTCATTCCAATACAAAACTAACATAGCCAAATCTAAATCACTTGTATCACTATAGCTCGTAAGTACAGTAAACCAGAATTTTTTACTAGAAATCACCATTCCAATACAAAACTAACATAACTATATCTAAATCACTTGTATCATTATAGCTCATAAGTACAGTAAAACAGAATTTTTTTAAATTAAATTACTGCACATGTATAGAAATCATGTTCATTCCAATACACAACTAACATCACCATATCTAAATCAGGGATGGTAAATGACCTGGTCATTTGCCAATTTTTCAAATGACCTCAAATAACCTCAAAATGACCAGTCATTTGAAGTCATTCAAATTTTGAGTCATTTGAAAATGACTCTTGACCAAATGACTAAGTGTCATTTCCAAATAACCTGGTTATTTGGTCATTAGGTCAATCATGTCAATTAATTGACATGCCATTGTAAATTCAAAAATGATTTAGTAATTTTGTAATTGGTAAATTATTATTCTGAACTTTTTTTTTAAAAAAAAGTAAATATATTATCTTTTTTTTTTAGTGATTTTTTTTATTTACTTTATACCTAATATAATTCAATTGGATTGTCACTTTACAACAGGTGTAGTAAATGACTTAGTTATTTAGCCAAAGTGCAAATGCCACTCATTTATCAAATAAAGATTAGCCATTTGGCTATTTATTATATGTAATTATATTTATTGAATAGCATCTAGCAACATTTCATTTTATAGAGAACAAGAATCAATTATGCTTGGCTAAATTTATTAAATAATCAATTAACCAAAGTTAAATGACCTTCTTAAATCATTTGAGCCATGAAATGACCAATGACTGGTTATTTGTCATTTGAGTTATTTGGGTCATTTAAAGTCATTTGCCATCTTTGATCTAAATCGCTTGTATTACTATAGCTCAAAAATACAGTAAAACAGAATTTTTTACAGTAAATCACTATGTAAGTTACATTTATTCCAATACAAAACTAATATAACCATATCTAAATCACTTGTATCACTATAGCTCATAAGTACAGTAAAACAGAATTTTTTATAGTAAATCACTATAGAAATTACTTTCTTTCTGATCCAAAACCAATATAACCATATCTAAATACTTGTATTACTATAGTGAGTAAGTACTAGTGTTACAAGCTGACTAAAGCAGCCACAGCTAAATCAGCTTAGCCGACTAAGCCAGCTAATGCAATATGATCTGTTGTCTAATATGGCTTAAGATCACACGATTACTATAATGTAATTTAGGCCAGAGTGTTTAATGCCAAGCTGTATTAAGTAATATTAAAGTAATTATATATAATTTTATATAAGTTTTAGAAAATTAAATTTTTATTATAACATATATAAAGTAACAGAGTTACAAAAATTTAGTTAGTATTATTGCATCATTTTATTTGAATATATAACCTGAATTGAATCATTAAAAATTTGATCTAAATATCATGCTTTCAAAATTATTTAACAAACCTTATTCAAAATTACAGAAGTTATATAAAATTACTATAATTTGATATTCCTACATAAGGTTGCAAAAAAAAAATTAAATAAACCTCTGATAATTTTTCAAATATAATTTTAGCTATTGATAGCTGCTTAGCTGATATTTTTATTAGCTAGTGAAGCCAGCTAATAAAAACCTTAAGGCTTGTAACACTAGTAAGTACAGTATAAAGGAATTTTTTACAGTAAATCACTATAAAAATCATAGTTATTTCAATACAATACTAACATAACCATACTTGTATTATTACAATAGTCTGTAAAAATTGTTTTACAATAAATTACTATAGAAATCACTTAATTCCAATACAAAATTAACATTACTTGTATTGCTATAGCAAGTAAATACAGTAAACCAGAATTTTTTATCTTTTAAACTATCTAGCAGGCAAATTTGCCCACTTAAATTATTTTTAAAAAGTTTTTTTGAGTTTTCTAAAATTTATTTAAGCTTAACTTCTCTATTTATTAAATAAAATTAAAGATATTTCTTTTATATATAATATATTTAAATTTTATCATTCTATCTTTAATTTTGATAAAAATATTACATTTTTAATAAACCTTATTTTTTTAGTTTTACTATATATTAAAATTTTAAAAAGTTTCTTAAAATTTTATATGTTTTTGAAGATAAATTTTTTAGTTACTACTAAGTAAAGTTTAAATTTTGCTTAATAAGTTATAAAAAGTTATAATACATTGGATTAGGGTAATAGGAGTCAAATCTTAAATTTTTATTAAGTAGAACTAAAAAAAAAAAGAAAAAAAATTTAAAATTAAAATTTTTTTAAAAAATTATAACTTTTTCTTTTATAAGCAACTTCAAATTTTTTATAAATATTAAGCAAATATAAAGAAGTTTTAAATAGTATATAATTATAGTTTTTACTTAAAAAAAATTATAAAATATTTTTATTTTTAAAAAAATAGATCAGATATGAATTTATAAAATTTAAACAGGCAAATTTGTCTGCTTAAACTAGATGGTTTAAGTGATAGTAAATCACTATAGAAATCATACTCATTCCAATACAAAACTATCTCAAATCACTTGTATAACTATAGCAAGTACAATAAATACTATTTATTATCAAATATAACTATAAATTAAAACCTAATCAGATGATAGAAGAATGATAGAATAGCATACTACTGCTTTACAGCCAGAGTGCCATGCTGTCATAATTCAATTATTTGATCAGAGTTTGATTCATGGTTATTAACTACTTTCCAAGTTCTGTTTAGTCATTTGTAAATACTTCTTCTAAATAGGCTATACTACTCTTTGCCTACCAATCAGATTATAAGATCATGTATAACATAAAATTTAAAAATCACTAGTAATTTAAATTTTTTTCACAAAACCATCTTTCATGTTCTAACAAAAAATTTCCTTACAAATTTTAGTATAGTATATATACTATTAGCCCTTTATACTATTAATATATTTTATTATTTTATTAACTAAAAGCAGGATTTTTTTATCCAATAGGAATTAGAAAAAATGAGTAAATCCTACTTGGTGAATGATAACAGAGTTTTTTATAGCAAATCAGAAATATTGATAGTTGTAGTACTTAATTATTAGAATTAATGGATAGGATTTAGGCGTACTACTAGTAGTACTTTGTACTATATGGTAACACTATTTAAGGCCAATTATTGACTAATTTTAATAATAAAAAATCTATTAAAATATTTTTGCAAGATACTTTGAGTAAATCGCATTATGTAAAAAAAATATCATAACTTTAAATAGTCTTTTAAATTTTTTAGAGACCTTTGAAACTTGGCTATTTTTAGTCGTTTTACTAGTAAATTTTACTTATAAATTTTATATTAAAAACTACGTTTAATTTTTTAAATTTTTAAACTTATATTACTCTTAATATATTAGTTTAAATATTGATAAATTTCATAAATTAGAATTAAAAGTTAGTTTTTAACAACTCCTGATAAATTTAAACAAAATTTATTTAATAAAATTTTTTTAAAATTATGGTTAAAAAACTAATGAACCTATATGAAATACTAAAATAGTAATAATTTTAAACTAATAGCTTACAAACCTTTATAGTAGAAATAATATTTTTTATAATATAACTAATAATAAAACTTTTAATATAGTAAGCTATAAACATTTTTTATATAATTTAAATTTAAATTTACTAATTCTATTAAAAAAAATTATAAAAAATTTAGCATTTATAGTGTACTACACATAGTACATTTGAAGCAACAAAAAATAGCAGTTAGAAAAGAATTTTTTTTTAAACAAGTTTATTATTAATATTAAAAAAAATTCTGCCAAACTAAACTATAGTATTGATCAGATTTTTGTATACAAAAATTATTTATATATATATTTTTCTAGATTTTTAACCTATTCTTCTAACTAGGGTTCTGCAATTTGATTTGATCTTCAAATATTTGAATCAAATATTTGATCAAATTCAAATTCAAATTTGACTATATTTGATTTGATCAAATTCAAATATGGCCAAATTTGATTTGATTCGACAAATATTTGATTTGATTTGAAAATTACTATTAAAAATTCAAATTCAAATCAAATTCAAATTCAAATATTTGAATCAAATCAAATTCAAATCAGGGTCAATTTGATTTGATCAAATTCAAATTGATCCAATATTTGATTTGATTTGAATTTGAGGAACCCTACTTCTAACTGTACTACCGGTAGTCTTTAGGCCTAAATCCTATCCATTAATATAAATATACCTGTAGGATACATTAAATTTTTTGTACCCTTTATTTTGATCATACAATATTACAAAACTGTAATACTGATATAGGTTAGGGTTAGGGTAAGAACTATGTTAGGGTTAGGATCTGGCTATTATATATTAAAATTGCTCAAGAAAAACTTTTTATTAATGCACAGAAGATGGTTTAGTATATAATTTCTTGCGAAATAAGCAATTTTTGTCAAAACGAATGTTTGTTTTGAAATCTTCTGATCATGTAATGTTATACCTAATCTTAAATTTTATAGTGATCTATATAGATCACATAATAGAGTTCATGTACCTTAGGATACATATAAATAAACTCTAATTATTTTTTTTTTAAGGTTTAATGGCCATCTACTTTGGCCGAAGGTTTTATTAAATATTTGTAATATTTGTTACATGAATGAGTGTACAACTAGACACGCATGCACTTTTGGTGCCTAATTTAAGTAGTCCGCCCGAAGGTTCTACACTCACTGTCATACTTGCAAACCAACTACGGGACCTGCCTATTTAAACTCTCTGACCCATGCTTCTCCTATTACTATCTTACCTATAAGCCAATATATATTATAGCTTTTCTAGCGTTATTCTCAATAGCCACCGACCTTAGGCTACTTTACTCTCGTAGAAATTGCTAGCCACTTACAAGAATATGTTCCACATCATATAACTATCGTGGTCTTCAGTAACTTGTACCAAAGCCATATTGTTATCTACATTGCCCTTATAAGGTTCGTTTTGACCCCAGTACAACCTTATTTTGGTAGCACTATTAAATCTTCTCTACCTCCTTACTCAGGACTTGCCAAACGGGTTTCTGTTTTTCTGGTTCCCTGGATTTGCAGTGCAACAAATACTATTGCGCCTGAAAGCTCCCATTCAAAATGGTAGAACCAAGGTTACAGGTTTCATACCCAACCAATCTGAGCTACAGTTACCGAACACAGGTCTCTTTTCATTATCATTACTGGTAGGATTTGAACTCTCAACCTGCCACTTGGGGGTAACAACTTGGCAACTTCTCTAAGTTATCACACCACATAAACTCTAATTATTATTATATTTTATTATTTTTAATATTAAGGTTTAAAGTATTATATAATTTTTATCGTTTATGCTAGACGTGTTAGCATCTACAGTTTCTATTTTTTTTTGCTTTTTCTTTGGTTTTTTTCTTTTTTTTGGTTTTTTTTTTTCGTTTGGTTGTATTTTTGGTTGTTTTTTGGTTAGTCATTTAGGTATTGTCCCTTTTTAGTCTTTTCACCTTTTTTATTCTTTTTTATGAGAAGCTCAAAGAAGAAGTTTTTAAGTAAAATGGATCCTGTGGTTGGTTTCTGAAGCCAGGCGGTGCTATACTTCTTACTGATAGGGAAAACTGTCGTTTGAGTATGAGCAAACCATTTCAGTGCAGTAGTCAAAGTTGGGCACCAATTTGGGCAACCTGCTTAGTTCAATCATTGTAGCTTTTATGTAATTTTGCTAATAAAGATCAGACAGGTTACAAAGTTATAAAAAAAATATATTAGGGTTTAAACAAGAATTTTGAAATTGGACAAGTGACAATCATAACATTAACTACTTAATTCAACAAATACAACTTAATACATTGATATTTAATAACATTATTGAATAGATAACTTTTAGCAAATTTACAAATATAAAGTATCTTGCTAAAGAAGGCTTTGGCACTATTTTTAAGGCAGTATAAATTGATGGATATATTATAGGATTTGATTATTAAAAATAAGTATAGTGTTATAGTAAGAAATAGAAAATTTTTATTTATACAATTCAATAATAAGAAGAAAACAGCTTGCCAGAGGCATGACTTGGTGATTTAATCTGATTTAGTACAAAAATAGCTTATAGGTCCTCTAATAATTCTAAAAAAGCTAAGAGTCTTAAACTAGCCATTTGTTTTGGCCCAAACTTTTTTAAATTCTGGTCAAAATAAAAATTAAAATTTAATTTTAACCAGAATTTAAAAGAGTTTGGGCCAAAAAGATGTCCAATAGAACAAAAACATATCTAGTTTAATACTCTTACCTTTTTTAGAATTATCCAAAGTCTTTATTTTATATATTAATATAGTCTGAGTTTATTATATTCTTTATTGAATTTAACTATTAATCATCTAAAAGTATCTTAAGAAGAGCAAACCAATTTCCTTTTTATACTTTTCAAATATTAAAGAAACTGTGAAGCTTTAATTATATATTATTTTACTTCATCTAATTTTGACATGATATATATTAGGCGATAAATAGTCTGATATGCTAGACTATCTTATATTAAAGCTAAGCCTTATATATCATGATTGGTTATGTATGATCAGATGTTATATGAAATGTAGAGCAGTATAAATTCATGATTGTTATTACTTTTTGTATATATCATTCATCCATATTTATTTTTTTTTAATTTTTTTTTTTATGTTAAAGTTCCTGCTATGAGTAGAAGTCTTTTTATTCAAATATGCAGATCTTGGAAACCTCTATAGGCTCTCAACATTTGTTACATGAATAAGGATACAACTAGCCACACATACAACATTTGGTTATCTAATTTAAGTAGTCTGCTCGAAGGTTCTACACTAGTAGCCATACCTGCAACCCAACTAGAAGATTGCTTATTTAAACCCTCTGGTCCAAGCTTCACCTGCAAATTCTACTTGTATCACTAGTATAGTCTCCGATACATTAGTCAGTTAAGGACAGGCTGAATGTCAATTATCCTCTCTTAGAACTAATTTATCCTTACAAAAAACTTGGTAAAGCAGTCCCTGTCCTATACAAATATTACCTATATTTTAGTAACTTATGCATTTACCAAGGTGAACAACTTGTAGTCAAGGAGTACCTTGCAACCACTACCATTACCTACTTCTGCTCTTGTAAGGTTCACTCCAACTCCGATACACACCTCCACTATCCTACTAGTCCTTATACCAATATATTCCAGACTTCCAATCCAGTTGGCTCAGAAGAGTTAATCTACCCTGCATTAGGTGTTACTGTGATTATTCTTCCCTTGGTCCCTACTTCTATAACATAGGTCCTTTTTCTCTGGTGTAACTCTGGCAGCCAGATTGGTGAACCCCATCCCTGAGGTCATAGTTGTTTGGTTTTCCAGCTCCAGTTTTTGATACTCCAGTTTTGGTAGTACTGTTAAAAATCTTTGCTATTTCCTTATTGGAACTTGCCAATGGGTTTTTGATTTTCTAGTTCTTTGGGTTTGTTTGTATAATAATACACAACTATGCCTAAAAGCTTCTATTCAATATAGTATACTAAGACTACAGATGATATACCCAACCGATTGATAGGAAGCAGTTATCGGAACGCAGGTCTATTTTTCCAAAGCATCACTAGCAGGATTTGAACTCTAAACTTGCTGCTTGGGGGTGACAACTTATCAACATTCCTAAGTCACTATAACTTTTTTTTTAACATTAGTCTGGTGATCATACCACTTTTTATTTACAAAAGAAAAAGTTACATTATCAAATGCTATTACTATTTCTGGCATTAATGCCTTACAAGTAAAAAGCAGTTCATCCAGTTACTCGAGGCACCTGTCTGTGACCTGCCAGAGTAGAATAGGACTCCGAAAAACTCTAATACAACTTAAATCTAAGTTTGTATAATTTTAGCAATATTTTAGCCAAATAGATGTATAAAATAGAGCAAAATTTAAAAAAATTTACTATTCCTTAGATTGTAATACAGGCAAATTTGCCTGCGTATTTTAAAATTTTTAATAAAAATTTAAATATTGATTTTAGCCATATCTTTTCTAAGTAAAAAATATTCTTTAAGTTTTGTTTTAGTAACTTTGTTATAAAATTTTTTTAAAATCATTAGAAAACTTTAATATAATAAATGTTTAAAGTTCTTGTATTGGCATTTTTACTATTAAAATTTTTCTTTAGATTTTTTCAAATTTTATATGTTCCCGTCTATAAAAAAAATCTTTACTTCTAATACAAGTCTTAATTTTTACAAGTAAATCATTAAAGTTGCAATAATGAAAGTTGTCATCCTTTATATAAACTACAATATTGTCTTAAGAACTATAGTTCTAAAACTAAAACTAAATAAGATCGCAGAAAAATTGTAATAAAATTTTTTAAAAAAATTTTTTCTTAAAATTATCTATTTTCAGCTTATATGTAACTATAATTTATTTTCTTATAATATAAAAACTAATTTTGCAAAAAAGTAATCCTTATTTTCAAATATAATTGTACAAAGTTTTATTTAATTATTTTAGTATTTTAAAAAAGTAAATCAGAGCTAAAAAAGTGCAAAAACGCAGGCAAATTTGCCTGTGTTCTACTACAATCTAAGGGATATAAAAATGCAACGTTTAATGAATTTCTATCCAAAATTTCCTTTTTTAGAATTATCTAAGTTGCATCAGAGTTCTTTAGGGTCCTAGTAGAATTGACCTCTCTATGTACTGTGGTTAACCAACCTAAGTAATAGATCAATAGCTGAGTTCTACGGCTCATCATGACCACCTCTTTTTTAAAAACTTCTTTAACCCAGATTCTGGCAGAACAGTTTGCTAACTAATATCTGTATCATAAAACTAAAAAAAAATAAAAAATAAAAAAAGAGGTATAAAAGAGAATGAGAAGAAAAAGAAAAGAGAAAAAGAAGGAAATACTATACAACCTAAGCAAAAGACCAAAAAAAAAAGTCAAGATGAAAAAAGCATAAAAAAAGAATATAATTTAATATACATATTAGAAGAGAAAAAAAAAAACAAAAAAAGAAAGCACTAATATAGCCATGCTAGATATAAAAATTATATAACAACTGCAACAATTGTATATTTCTATTGTAGTGTTTTACTTCAACATTATAGTTTCTTCTGATTTTAACTTTACTTTTGGTTATTTTTTTAGTTATAAGCGCTAAATTAGCTATCATGTGAAGTAGCTAGAGTTCTTTGTATGATAAAAAAATTTGGCATGCCATCTGGTATGCCAAATTCTAAATTTCATGCTAAATGCATACCATGGCATGCCATAAACACATAATTTACTTGTTTAATTTAATTGAATAAAAAATTTTTTTTGAAGTTCAAAAATATAAATTGCATTTTTATATATTTATATATTATTATAATTAATGGCATGCCTTTAGACTTAATGGCAAGCCATAGGCATGCCATAGTGGCATGCCAAGGACCCTTATGCCGAGAACCGTAGAAGTAGCACAGGACCCCAAACAATCTATATGAGGTCATAGTTGAAAAATAGCTAATGGAGTGCTGTTTTTTAAAAAAGATTATATTTAAAAAATAGGTATTGGAGAAAAAGGTTATATTTGAAACCCGCTAAATGGCAAAATAGGTATATTTGAAAGAATGCTAATGGGGTAATTTTTATAAATGTTATATTTGAAATGTGCTAATGAAAAATTGAGCTATAATAGTAACCCGGCAAGTAAAAAGAAGAGAGGTAAAAAGTAAAAGAGGGATAAAAGGAAGAGAGGAGTAAAAGGGAGAGAGGGAGAGAGGAGTAAAAGAGAGAGAGGGGTAAAAATAGGTCGAAACAGGCTTTTTTCTTTTTAAGTTTTTTTTTATTTTGTAGTATATATAGTTATGATCTAGGACACATTGTGAATTAGATGTGCATAGAAAATTTTTTAAAATTTTTTTTTTTTTTTTTTTTTAGAGGATGTTGTATTACAAAAAAAATTAAAGATGGGTAAAAGTTTTATCTAATATGTGAAATATAGCTTATATATACCAAACCAAACTAGCTAACCAAAAAAATTTTTACTATGATACTCAAATATAACCTTATATAGATTGTTCGAGGTCCTAGTAGCACCATGTTTTAAAGAACAAAACAAATACATGGTTGCATTCTACTAAGTTAATTTGAAAATAGCAGGTATAACCAATATAGATTTTTTAATGGGGATAAACTGTTTTGCCCACTTTTTTGCGAAAATTTTGGAGAAAAAGAAACAGGATTCGCCCATATTTATTATATGTATTATACATAAAAATTCTAGTAGGTTTTATTCTTAACTAAGATGCTATGAACTAAGTTACGTGCCATTAATTTGTCACAAGACTATAACCTAGACCATAAAGTATAGATGACAGTTATTTTGGAAAAAGAAATGAAATAGATATAAGGTAATGCTAACATATATCATGGGAGGAAATTATATAAATATAGCAAACTCTAGTTTAGTAAATATGGTGTATAAGGAGTAGTTATATAAAAAGAAGAGTAGAAAGTTGCTTTCTTTTTTTTTGTTTTTGCTACTAGCCTAGCTTTGTCATAAGCAGATTGTTAGCTGATCAAAACTTCTGGTACAATATATAGTCAAATTTTATAAATTCTATTAGACTTGTCTTCAATAATATCAGCAATTATTAAAAGGTTACTGTTTAATTTTTAATATTTGAAATTACAATTTTGAATTAATAAATATACTTCAGTAAGACTTTAAAACTAATTTCATTCTTATTTATATATTCAAGAACCATTTCTGCACAGTACCTATTCTAATATTTTGTCCACTAGTACTAGGCTAGATACTTGTAATGTATTATCAATTTTTAACAATTGCCTTTTGATTTTATTGTTATTATCTAAAGTTAATATTCTTTATTCCAAAATCTAACTTGATGATTAATAGACTTGACATTAGGCTTTTTGTTAGAATTTGGATCCATATATCTCTTAGCTAATCTAATATAACAGTTAGATGTCATAAGATCAAACTCTAACTCCTCAAAGATTGTTTTTCAATTGATATTTCTACTATTATAGTATCACAACTGTAAATATCAGCCACTAATATAAACTTCTTATAATCCAACAAAACTTCTAGAGCAACATAGTATCTAGTACAGGACCCCAGATATCTCTTATATAGATCATAACTGGATTTTGGCCAATTTTGACCTAATTTGCTAAAAATGACAAAACTATATTTACTTTGATCTAATAATCAGAATTAAATGAACTTTTTTTGTTAGATGCATCTTACTGAGAGCTTTATTTTAAAAAAAAAAAGTTCATTCAAATTGAACCACTGGATGCCAAGATAATTATCTAAAACTGTTTTATTGCTTCTCAAATTTCGAGAGTTTTTGCTAAAATGCGTAACTTATGATCTCTGTACTATATATCCGGGGTTCTTCTAGTTCTGTATTTTTTTCTATTTTAGAAAGCCTAAATCTGCAATATATATGCTATATAAATTGTTTTGCAAACTATTGCCACTATGCAAATCTTGATGGTTACAATTGCTAGACTAAATAGTCTGCAGATCTGTAGCAATGTGTTGCAATATAGCAATTTTGTTTTTTTACTTTATTAGTGCTATAGAATTTAGATTAGAGAAGTGACAAAAATCAGATAATTTTTTAGGGGGGTGGGGTAAAAAAAGTTGAAATTATATATACTGACTATATTTATATTAAAGAAGAGAAAGGGGAGTAGGATAGGCCTCTGATAAAAAATAATCAGATGATTAATGACACAGCTCTTATTATGTAGAAATTCTTGTACCGTATTCAAGTACAAGAATTTTTTTTGGGAATTAGTATAGTGCAGGACACCTAAAGGCTTCCCAAACTTTAAAAGCTAATAGTATTTAATATAAAAATAATATCAAAAAAAATGGGCCGCTATTTTGTAGTTTAACTAATTTACTACAACTTAATGGCTCTAATTTTTTAAAACTTATTATATATTTTTAATATATATGAGTTTAAAAGTGTGCTATTTTTATATGATACAGAAAAATTATCTCAAAATGGAACAAATCACATGTTTTGGCTCACTGCTATTGGTTAATTTAAAATATTTTAAATTAATTTTAAAAATTAATTTTAAAAATTAATTTTTAACCAATCAAAGTGCAGGATTTCAAAAAAACATCAAATTTGATTATAAATTTTTGAAAATGGGACAAATCACATAACTTTTGCCTTTAGATGTCCTGCACTGTATCTTCTGATATGCCATAGCATTTTAAAAATGTAGATTTTTCTTTATGTATATCAAACTATGCCTTCAACTTTTTTATAAATGAAGTACAATAACCTTTATTTGCTAGTGATCAATCGAGTGATTTAAGTGCAATACCTCTTATTACATTGTTTTGATCTTATAACCTAGCATAATATACTGTTGCAAATCCACTTTGTTCTATTTTCTAATAATAAAATGTTGCTTTTTTAAGACCAATAATTAGCTAATTGCAAATTTGTTGATGCTCTAATCCCTTAATTGTCAACAATCACTAAGAGCATATATTCCTTTAATATTTCTTAGATTTGCTAATTTTTTATATTAAAGAAATACTTTACATATATTTTTTTAACTCCAATTCCATTTTGGGTAGCAAATACAAGTATTGAGATTCTCTATTAATAGATTTTTCATAAAAAATACATTATTTTTGTTTTTTTTATTCTATTTCAATAACAATAATCTATAAGTTTCAATTCTATAGCATAACTCTTCTTAGCTGCTTTCAAATACAACTCAAAAGACTTTGTTCAAATTTATTTTAACTCTGATTCCGTATCGATAACAATTACCAAAATTATGGGTTCCTGCTATATCTTCTATATTAGAAGCTTTTTATAATATATAAAAGCTTTATATTGATTCCAGTATCCTGACATACTGTGAATACTATAGTTGTAGAGTAATATAAAATAAAATTCTACAAATTTTGGCAGATTTTAATTTTAAAGCAATATTAGCTATTGAGATGGGGTAGCAATTAATTAATCGACAATCACTTTACCGACATAACATTTTACTGCCAATTATTCATCAACACGTTCATTTTACTGACAGTTTATTTCACCAAAGCTCATTTCACCAACAAAGTAATTCTGGTCATTGTCATTAGAGTTAGGATAGAATTAGATAAAATTAGGACTAAAGTTAGGGTGCTTTTTGAAAAAAAACTTGTTGGTGAAATGAACTTCGGTGAAACAAACTGTCAGTAAAATGAACTTGTCGGTGAGTATTTGTCAGTAAAATGTTATGCCAGTGAAGTATTTGACAGTAAAATAATACGGACCCATTGAGAAAGCTATATCTTTTAGCCACTACCAATTTTATAAGAAGAAATGAAAAATCTTTATTTATATTATTCAAATAATAAGAAGAAGACAGCTTGCCAAAGGCGTAACTTGGTGATTTAACTTAATTTAATACAAAAATAATTTATTTATTAATATAGTCTAAGTCAATTATATTACTTATTAAATTTAACTATCAATTATTCAAAAGTATTTTAAGAAAAGCAAACCAACTTCTTTTTTATACTTTTAAATATTAGAAAAATTGTAAAGCTTTAATTATATATTATTTTACTTTATTTGATTTAATATGCCATGTGTATCAGACAATAAATGGCTGGCTTGACTTATTTGTACAGATAATACAAACTCCTAAAGAGAAAATAGCCAATAGGAGAGACAAAATTTGACTATTCTGAATTAGTCTGACAAAGAATCCAAACACAGAAAAAAAAATAAATAAAAATGTGCAAAAACCAATATTTAAATTGGTTTTGATGTACTAATTAAAAATGTTAGAAATGAAATTTTACATATATTAAATATTATTTTATACTATTCTAATTTTATAGACTCTAATATTAAGGCACTAACCTTAAATTTTTATCTCATGCACTTAGTTTATTTACAAAATTAGGGTTTGTATTACTTGTGCAAATAAGTAAAATAGAATCCTGGACATCTCTTATATAGGTCATAACTGGATTTTGGCCAATTTTGACCTAATTTGCTAAAAATGTCAAAACTATATTTACTTAAATAACTTCTGATTCAGTAATCAGAATTGAATAAACTTTTTTTTGTTAGATGCGCCTTACTGAGTGCTTCATTTTTAAAAAAAGTTTTTCAAATTGGACTACTAAATATCAAAATAATTGCCAAAACCTGTTTTTTTGCTTATTAAATTTCAGGAGTTTTTGCTAAAAAAATAAGTATAATCTCTGTACTAGATGTCCAGGGTTCTAATAAAATGTAAATAGTCTAAGATACTAAATTACCCTACATTAAGGCTAAGCCTTATATAACATGAATGATTATATATGATTAAATATTATATAAATATAGCACAGTATAATTCATGATTAATATTACTTTTTGCTTGTAACAATAGAAACAAACTGCACAAATAGATATTTGTTTAAAGGGCCTTGATAATTCTAAAGATATAAAACAAGAATTTTTAAAAGAAGTAAGCATTATTATAATTTATTATTATAAATGTATAATAATCTTATTTATTCTAATTAATATTTTAGATTAAAAATCAACATAACCATAGGGCAATTCAGCAATTGCGATTTATAAATAACCAAGAACCCAAAAAATAGCAACTACATAATAGTTATAAAGTACACAAATTAGTGAAGTTTCAGAAAATTGTTAAATAGTAAATATAATAAATTAGATTGGGTTTCTAAAATAACTAACTTATATTATATAGCTAGTGGGCTTAATACAATTTATAAAGCCAAATTAGTGTTTATTCTGAAAATATAGTTATATGTTTAATTCTTATATTACTGATTTTGGCTTATGTAAGCCAGTATTACAAAACTCAAGTTCTAAAGCACTTTTTGTACACTTTCCTATATTTCTTTAGAGGTATTATATACTATAACAGTTAAATTGGAAGAGTAATAAAGCAAAATAAACAATATTATCAATAAAGCTCCAACTGATTATGGAATAAGGTAAAATAAATAAAAACAGTATGTAAAAGTATCAGTAATTCAGGTTATTGATTAAAGAGAATCAGAGTAAGAGGATTTGTACAAAGTTTAATTGAGGTTAGAATTATGTGAACAATTTTAAAAGCTTAACCAAACTCATTGTACAAAATTCAAGTTATAATAAGCTACTATGAAGTTACAAGTCAATTCAGTCTATCGAATTGAGTTTCACAAGATTTATTAAGGTTTAATGTCAAATTCAAATAATAAGAGTTTTACTTTTATTACTATTGCATTTTAAATTAAATATCAAAACTTATTGTTTAGCTTTATTAAAATTTGAAGGTCTTATATACAATTTAATTTTCTATAGTATTTATGCTATATATTTAGCATTTATACTAATAATTTAGTGTTTACACAAAAATTTTAGCATCTGCACTATAATTTTAGTATTACAAAAAACTTAGTGTTAGTACAAAATTAAATGTACTATGCTTTTCCTACCATATGAAAATTCACTTATTTGTATAACTAATTGTTTCTATTATAAAAATTAATAATCATTTGAAATGAAGTGAAGGACCTTTAGTTTCTACGTATCATGATACAAAAGTTACTTTCTTGATGCATCACATATTAAAATATCAAAACGCAACTTTGCGCTTTCCGTCTGTCTACTTACATGATTTTTTAATTGCCAATTTATGAAATTGATGATAACTTTTGATCCACTAGTCCGTTTTGAATGATTTAACTATCAAAATGTTCATCTTGATGAGATGATTCTAACAAGTCCAAAATCATTAAAATCCAATCACAGGATCCCAAATTATTCATCACTAAGTAAATTTCTTTACTATTGAATAAATTATGATCCACTAAGCTGCTTTGTATAATTTAACCACCAAAATGTTCATCTCAGTGAGACGATTCTAACAAGCCCAAAATCACTAAATTCCAATCACAGGATCCAAAAATCGATAAAGGTTTATCAATCATTAATTAAATTAATTTTTATATATAAAATTAATTTGATTAAATAATTAATCAATCTTTATCAATCTTTGGATCCTGTGATTGAAATTTAAGAATTTTGGGCTTGTTAGAATTGTCTCACTGAAATGAACATTTTGGTGGTTAAATCATCCAAAACAGCTGGTGGATCAAAATTTATTCAATAGTAAAGAAATTTACTTAGTGATGAACGATTTTGGAATTTTGTAATTGGATTTTAACGATTTTGGACTTGTTAAAATCATCTCATCGAGACAAATATTATGATAGTTAAATCATCAAAACGGACTGGTGAATCAAAAGTTATTATTAATTCTATAAATTAGAACATAAATAAAATTTATAGTACAGTACAAGAAATAAAATTGAGTTTTAAACAACAATACTATGCTTTTATCTAGTAAATAGCAAACTTTTTTAATTATTATATTTATATAAATATTTAGCTCTAGATAAACAATACTATGCATTTACCTAGTTTTACTTAGGGCCATGTCATTAATTACCTAATTATTTTTTTTTAGAGGCCTACTCCCTTTTCCTCTTCCTTAGTATATATATAGTCAGGTTCTTATATATAATTTCAACTTTTTTTACCCCCTCCCTCTAAAAAATCACCTGATTTTTTGTCACTCCCCTTATTTTAGGACTACTATTAAATAACATGTAACAATATTTAGCCAACTCATAAACAAAATAAAATAAAAATAAAATAATATATATACAAAAAAAATAAAAAAAATTGAAGTTACTATTTTAATCTATTACAATGCACATGGAAAGAAATATACTCAAAAATTAGATATTTATTCTTTTGAATGATTATATTAGAAGTTTTTACTAGATATCCTCCATATCATGATATTCTATATGACAAAAATCTAGCAATACATATTGCCTAGGTTACAGATCTAAAATTAAATGCGAAGTTCTTTAATTACTTTTGGATTTAATGAATAAATACTTAGACGCAAAACCTAAAAATTAACCAACTACTAGTAAATTAGCTTATATTCTAAATCATTTGTTTTACAAATATCCAAAAACTCTTTCTGACGATCACTTGAGCCAAAATTTTTACTAACGGAAAACCAAATTTTTTGTTGGAGAGTCGTGACCTGTATAGTGGTTTGTCTAGAGGTCAACATTTTTATTTCTGCGGGACTCCTCTAAAAGGACGTTTGGCATGCAAGCCAAGAGCGTTATTATACAAGATAGCTGGCAGGAGGTGCCCTTGTATAAAAAATCTTGGTGTGGTGTGGGCGGTAAAGCCCAACTTCATCGACGAAGCTATCTGGTCGTTACTTTAAAGAAGAACACAGGGGAAACAACAAATCATACGTTTTTTTTAAGCTGCACTCTCTTACCTGGGCAAGTGGTCTTCTCTTTTACTTTTTTTCGCTTCCTTGCCGTTCTTCCAAAATTTCTCGAAAAAAGTGGGGATTTGGCTTACCCCCTCCAAAAGATCAGCATTGTTTACTTTCCAAATTCGGACAGGCTAGTGGATTGCAACACGTGTTTTAGATACGGCGCTAGTAGATATGACCGGATGTTGATTGGAAGGCCGAAAAAAAATTGATTGTTAATTTAGTTTTACAATAGGGATATACAAATGTTGCATTTGTTATATAATTTTTACTTGTACCTGGCACAGGTTATAATAGTGTGTTTATCATAGATTGTTTTCCTTCTTTTTTCTTTCTGTTTTTTTTTCTTTTCTTTCTTTTTTGTTTTTTGTAGTATCTGCTTTTTTTTGTGGTCTTCGTATAGGTATTTACCCTCTTAAAACTTCCTTTTTTTTTTCTTTGATCATAAAGTTTTTTTTATATAGTAGTTAAAAGTTTTTCTTTCTACTTGGGAAGTTAAAGGAAGAAGATTTAGAATTAAGAAAGGAGGAGGCAATCATGATAAGCAGGATGTAAAAGCCTTCCGGTGATATATTAAGTTTTTTGGTTGCAGCAAAAATTAATATGGAGGAGAAGTTTAATAGCAGATCGAACATAGGTAATTTGGACTTTTGTCACAAAGAGCCAGGTTAGCTAATACTTGTAGATTAGGTGTGATCAATTGATCACTTGTTATACATGTATGAAATAGATATGAAATAGAAATTGAGTATAATAAACTAACAAAGTATTGGCATGGTTGCCGAATGTTAAAAAAAAAATTTGTTTTACAAATATGAAAAATAAAAAACTGGACTATAGAAGCAAGTTAAGGATTGAAACAAAAATTTTTATTATATAATCAAATAAAATCGAATAAATTTGAATATCAGATATAGACTATTTATACAAGTTGATTTTTGAATCTTTTAAAGCTCCCTAAACCAGGTAATAACACTTTATTTTTAAAATGTTAGTAATATGTTATTGTAAAAATTTCTGAATCTGTTAATCTAGTAAATGCAGATAATGATATTTATTTTCTTAATTTAAATTCAAACTATAATTTTAGTATATTTATATAATTATTTTAGCAAGTCAACCCAGTCAGCCTATTGATAATTTTGAAGTTTCTGATAGTAAGTAAAATTTGATTTACAGATACTTATAACTAACTAAAATTATTATTATTATTTTTTTTGAACTTCGGCAGTCATGCCGCAACTTTTATTCTATCAATTCTGTAACGCCGGTACAACATGATTACCTACTTTGAGGTACAAATACTAACGTGCAACCCACCCAGGTGTCTTAAAGATCCTTAAATGTGACCTGCTATACAAACATTTCTTTCATTGGAACCCCTCTTCTCAATAGATTTAGAGTATCCAAATCACCAATGGAAGTTTGCCGCCTATCATAACCACCTACTTTCTAACCCTCTTCTCCTAACTTCTCGAGTAGCAGGATTCTACCAGAAAACAAAAAGGTATAAAGAAAATAAAAGGAAAGATAAAATGGAGAAATCTACACAACCTAAACGAAAAACCAAAGTAATATAAAGTAAAATGAAAAGAAAGAAGAAGAAGGCACAAAGTAAGCGGCTATAACAGCACTATTTATGCCTGTGCCTGACAAAAAAAATTATATAATATTATACAAGGAAACACCTCCCTTAAGTATTATATGTACAGATTAAGAAAAGAAAAAAGAAAAAAAACTACGTCTAATAGAACATTCTAGAAAGAAATTTCATTTCAATGTCTATTCCAAAAAACCTCACGTGGCATTCACTGTTTATCTTGAAAGACCCGATTTCACTCGTGACTTCATTCCGATTTGGTAGGTGCATTCCCGATTTGGAAGGAATAAACAATGCTGATCTTTTGGAGGGGGTAAACCAAATTGCCCACTTTTTTGAAATTTCAAAAAGACAAAAGGGGCGTAGGGCAGGAGTACCAAACTTAAAGGACTTTGACAGAGTTACGCTATATAGAATAATATATCTAACCAAGCCTCTACTTCTATTCTCATATCCATAGGACTTGACAAAGCTCCAGAGTTTCTCTACTATGTTTTTGCTCGATAGTACCAAAGCCCGCCAAGGTGCCTCACTTAAAAGTCTGCATATCTTTTTCATCTCTATTTCAGGAGCAGAATATCCAGTGAGTGGACTTTGTATTCGATAGCAGCTTTGGTGAAGTTTTGTTGTGTATAGTTATATTAACTATACAGTTTTCGTAGGTCGGAGTTCTTGAAAAAATTTGGTATGAGGGATCGTCAGAAAGAGTTGTCAAATAATCAATGATAACTAACTAAAATTATTGCTTATTTTTATATTGATATTTAGATTATTAAATCAAGTAAAAGGATATTATTGAATTGGGTGCAACTATTTATTATTTCCATATACAATAATTCAGCAATTGCTATATATCTTTATATATTTATGTGCCCAAAGAGAAAAAAGGAATGTTCTAATTCTGCTAACAATTATTTTGCAGACAAAGATGACCAATTTAAGTTAGAATAGTTATAGTTTAGTGCTGGCTAGATATAGATTGTTGATGAAATAGTAATTATCAAGTTCTATTAAAGATATTATCTAAATTTAAACACTTAATAAATTTATTAAACAAATAATGAAACAAATACTATTTATTCTTGGGATAGTGGAAATAATAAAATATTTCTCAGCATGGTAGAATAAATGAGTTATTCCCCATCTTATTATGATCACATTATAGAGATTTATACAGTCAAACCCTGCAATAGTCATGTGCCAAAATCGGACTTTCAATGTGCCTATTGCGAGATTGTGACTAAAGCGAGCTAAAATTTATATATATTATATATAATTACAGTAATTATAAATCAAACCAGTGGTGTTAAACACCAGTATGCAGTGTAACATAAAGATCAATATTAAAAAATAAACAAAAAAAATAAACAAAAGCTAAAGTTGATATATGTTTAGTAGAGCAATAGTTAGAGTTAGAGTGAGGCATAGTATATAGTAAAATTACACAAGGGGGTTTTTTTTTAAAAAAAAAAGGCGGTTTCATAGATAAAATTTTGAGTTAGAAGGTATTTTTTAAAACAACAAAAATTTTATGTTACACCTGATCTTTACGTTACACTGCATTTAAAAAATTTGATTGGTGAAAATCATTGTGGTGTTGAGCACCAGTGGTGTGATTTAGTAAAACCATATAATTAAATAGGAAAATTAAGGTGACTATAGTGAGATTGTAACTAATGCGAATATGACTATTGCGAGGTTTGACTGTACTTTATTAATCACAATTTTAATTGCAAATTTTTTTTTTTATTTGTTATTTTTCTGAGATAATAACAAATTACACTTTTTTAGTTTCTAAAATTAAATTAGTGAACCTATGTTTGTAATATATTTATTTAACAATTTGTTTTGCACTATACAAATCTTGATAAATAAGATCTCAAAATGAATTACTTCTTTTTAATCTAAGAATAGATCCAAAAAAATTTAGCATGATATTTTTATAAAGTGCACTTGATATTTTTTTTGCAAAAGCTAGCTTAATATTTATAAAAAGATCTTTATTATTTTTCAGATTTCAGTTATATAAATTTTAGAAATCAAATTTTTTTTGCATTATCTCTATTATAACTTATATGCAACTATTATATTTGCAACCCTGTTAAAATACCTAATTGAACTCTTAAAGTTTTTATAAATTGTTCAATATTTAACTTTCAAGCAAGTTAGCATAGCATTTTTGCAAAATATATTGGCTAATACCTGTTTCTTTTTTATTTAAAGTTATTATTACCTACTATTCAAATCTAAATCAATATAGTATTTGTGCAAAATGCATCTAAAAAAAACAAAAAGTCAAACTATAAATCTATTATCTGGGATCATTCAGATTCGGAAATGAAGTGCTTGAAATTAGTTTACCAAAAAGTTTCAAAAAGCTGCAAATAATTTTAAAATATATGTCAAGTTTACTTTCTTGTGTAGCACATTAGCTATCACTTTTCTATCTTCTAATTCAGAATTCTACTGCTAAGTTCTAAAGAAATCACTATTGTTTTTTTGTAATTATATTATTTAACATATCTAAAAACCAAGTTTAGATAGTATTAAAATAATGATTATTATATTGTATAGTATATAAAAATTTCATATTTTAAGATCCTATTCAATGTAGTGCAGATCTGTAAAAACCAGCTCTTTTTGTTATTTTTAAACAATATGCTTTTAAAATTCTAAAAAGATGTTATAAATTTATTATACAGTATAAGATTTATCATTTTTTGTTTTTTTTAAAAATTTACTACTGTACTTAATATATTTAGTAGAAATCACTTTACTAAAACTTATGTGAAATTAAATATGAGGCATATTGCTATTATATAGTGGCTTAAAATTATATAAAAACTATATAACATAGTAATATTTCTAAAAAGGTCATTACTTTATAGTAATGGGTTGCCACAGCAACTCTATATAAATAGCCATTCAAATTGAATATAACTATTTAATATATTGCTTATTATGGCCCAATTAAATTTATCTACAAACTTTCTAACTTTTCTAATAAAAAAAAAAACACAAAAAAAATTTTATTAACTCTAAATATAATTGGCTGCTATATATAGTCAACTTTCTCTATTTTGTTAAAAATGTTTTTTAAGGATTTTTGTATGTAAAAAATTTTTAGGTTCAGTTTTTAAAAAGTTATTATTAGCTAATCTGAACTCTATAATAAAATTTACAAATGTTCTAGAAGATTTTATTCAGTTTAGAGAGAATTTAATAGTGTTCAGATTAGAGAGGTTTGGATTAGAAAGAGGCAACTATATAGGCAATGGGTCTCCATCTATAATTTTCCTTTTAAAAATTATATAAAATAGTTAGATATATTGTTAATATATAGTAACTTCAAAAAAAATTTCTATTACCAAGTAACTATATAGTTACTTTATAGTTACTTTAAAGTGGTTCTAAAGTTGCTAAATAAACATATTTGTAATTTATAATTATTGTATGGGTCTAATACTGGTCTAATGTAACAACTTATATAACACTTTGTACTATAATATAAATAAGAATCATCAGTAATCTAAATTTAAAATTTTTTTTTCTACAAATGCCAAATAATTGAACTAAAGAAATCTACCATTTTATCTAATTTCAAAGTTGAAAAATACAGATAAAATCTTGAAAAAAGCAAAGATATATTAACATTGTAACCTGCTCAATAAAAATATTAAAATAAGTTAAAGAATATTAAAGAAAATGAAGATCTACTAAAGTTATCAAAAAAGAATATTAAAGAAATGAAAACTACCAATAATGTTAAAAAAAAATTAAAGAAAATGAAGACTACCAATGATATCCATAAGAATATTTAAGAATACAAAGACCTACCAATATTGTCAATAAAAATATTAAAGAAATGATTTCTAATAATGTTTGACTTGTCAAATAAGAATTCTAAAGAAAGTAAAGACCTAATAATATATGACCATCCCAATAGGAATTTTAAAGAAGCGAAAGCCTTATAATATCTGGCCTGTCCAATAAGAATTTAAAAAATGCAAATCTAATAAGGGACGTGTCAGATATTAGCTGAGATCAGTTTACTATAGAGCCCACCCCCCTCCCCCCCTCCTGAGACATTTAGTTATTCTGATTGGTTATATGTGTATATTTACCCATTTCTGGCTAAATGCTAAAAATATGCATAACAATAAGGGACGTGTCAGATATTAGCTGGGATCAGTTTACTATAGAGCCCACCTCCTCTCCCCCTCCTGAGACATTTAGTTATTCTGATTGGTTATATGTGTATATTTAGACCTGAGATGTTGTCTACCTCCCCCTACCCTACGATATCAGCTGATATCTGACACTTCCCTAATACTGATCCATCAAATGAGAATTTCAAAGAAAGCGAAGATCTACAGTATGGACAACCAATAAAAATTTTTAGCGGCCAAATTCAGATTTTATATGACGAGGCCAATTTGAAATTTTAGCTAATATTTATATATAAAGTGGCCAAATTTAAATTTTTAAAAATAAAATTAATTGTTTAAAGAGGCCAAATTTGCTTTTTTTTATATATATAAAAGGTGGACAAATGTCATATTTAATTATAAAAATACTATAACTTTAACTTGCTATAACTTTTTTATAAATAGATTTAAAAAAAATTTAAGAACGTGGAAGTGTTTAGCTTGTTTTGATTTAACACTTTAAAATTGTATTTTTTTTGTTTACTATTTTTTTTTTTGAAGGATTAGCAATTTGAATGTCATCAATTTTATTGGTCGGGACTAGGTTGTCTGCACTGTAGTAATATTGTAATTTGTATATTGAGAATTTTTTAAAAAAAAAACGAAAAATAATTAGATTTTAATAGCGTCGTGACCTAGTCTAATGAGAATTTAAAGAAACGAAGCGAGTTTAATAATACTATAAACCCGTCCAACAAGAATTTTAAAAACGAGACTTAATTATGTCGTGACCCATTAATTACAATTACAAAGAAGCGATGACCTATTATGTTTGACTTTATCTAATCACAATCTTTAAACGATCTATCTCATCCAATTGCAATTTCAAAAAAACGCAAACTTAATTATTCCAGCCGATTAAATGAAAATAAAATAACTAAATCGGAACATTCATCATGTGCACACTTTCATATTTGCTAAAAGTTCCGATTTAGTTATTATTAAACACATGCCAATAAATGAGGGAATAAAGCACGACCCGTACAATAAAGCAAGATTTCTGCAAAGAATTATCGTCACTATAATTACTATTCATACTATTGGTTTTTATCAAAACCCATAATAATATAGCTAATTACGTCAATATTTATTCAGTTTCAATTACTTGAAAATGCATCTAGGAGACTCTTGAGAACATTTTTAGATCTATAAAAAATAATAGGTGCCTTTCAACTCATATTAGGGTGAAATCTGCAAAATTGTATTCACACTCTCACAATGATCATAGCAGATTTTAAATTCAGGTTTCATTTGTTGTATTATGAAAACATTTTGCCAATCAAACCATTCAATAAAGCCATGCAAAAATGAGTTCATTGTAACATTAGAACGTTTATAAGAAATATATGTAATTATATTCTTTTATACAATTTTATACACTGAACGTACAACAGCTCAGATCCCTTTAATCTAATTCTAATTTAATCTATAAAAAAGATTATATGCACTGGATAAATATTTTTAAATGAGAATCATTAATAGAATTATTCATCTAATGCTACGATTGAGTATTGTCATATAAAAGATTTAGATTCATTATTGTTATACACAGAATTATTCCTATTGTCATAAGGAAATTGTTGATAGAGTTTGAATAACATCCTGAACTTTGAGAATAAGCGCAAGTACCATTTATGTTCATACATTTTACGATAAATTTACACTTATTAGTATCCACTATTGCTTCATCTAATGAATATAATAATTTTAACATTGCTATTGATTCATCTTTTGATGCAGTTGAATTTGTATTAAAATTAGATAAAGTATTTATCTGATCACATGAGATACAAGAATTATTTTTTTCCACACCCAATTTCACCAAACTTATTCCAAAATTTTTTACACAATTTACTAATTTCTCTGCTTTTTCTTCTAATTGATTAGCTTCTTTTTCATCATAATTATTGTCTTCTGCCAATTTTATATCCCATTTGATTTTGTTAGTTCTGATGCTACTGGCATTGCTGTTGTCATCGATATAGTTGTTGTTGCTATCGTTGTTTCACCGAGATAATTAACAAGATACAGTGCTATTTTTTCAAATGTTTCATTTGATATTGTTGTTGATGGCATAAATGCATCTTCGCAAAAGCCATTACTACCACAAACTTGATTTTTTCCACAACAACTATTTCCACAACATTGATAACCTAGTGAGCAACAAATATGTGTAGTTCCATTTTCGCAACAAAAGGAACTTGAATCACAACAAGAAGTTCCACAACAAGTACTATCTGATGGGCAACAACCAGCACCACTTTCACAACAAAAGTAGTTTGAATCACAACAATGAGTTCCACAACAAGTATTGCCTGATGGACAACAACCCAAACCGTTTCCACAACAAAAGTGGTTTGATTCACAACAAGTAGTGCCATTGCAAACTTCACCGCATGATTTTGAACAACATAAATCGTACCCTGAACATTGGAAATATCCAGGTTGACAATTGGCGGCTCTTTCTTCTAACGAAGAATGATTTGAAGTGATTTCAATATGACCTACTTCACTCTGAAATGTACCAAATAATTTATTTCTTCTCCAATTTAAAGGTTCTATTGCAAAAGTAAGATTACTTAAAATTGCAATTATAAAAATAAAATTTAATTGTAAATGTTTCCACATTATGAATTTGATTTGATATGACAACAATTTATAAATGACAATTTTCACAAGGGTAGTGTAAAGACTTATTCCACTGATGATAATAGATGATAAAGGAGAGCAAAGTAAAATAGTTATTTAATGTCACAGTGCGATCATTTTCTTTTATACACGTCAGACTAATCCGGGATAATTTATAACTTATTTTTTTTTTTTTTTGGATATATATACATATTAAATGTTACATTAATAATTTTATTTTTTTTTTAACCAATTATAGAAAATTTTGTACAATTGTTCGGAGAAGGGACCATCATTGTGGAAATGAAAACAGTTTCAATGTTACGATCAACATGTGATCTCGGTGTTCGACGACGTAGAATGACAATGAAGACGATTATCTTACAACTTTTTTAAAACGCCCCTAGCTCTCCCACAATAACTGATCATACTCTGTACTTTTGACCAATCGAATTTCTAAAATCCAATTAAGATAACAACCTAACTAAAAATTTTCCTTGTGAAGTTTTACTAATAGCCGTATTTTACAAATCCCTATTAATGAAGTTAAAACTATTTATTCCTAACTAATTCTGTAATTAGATAACTACGCGACGTAGTCGCGCTAATCAAGAATGGGAATATAGGATTTACTTATTTCTCACTGTAATACAAATAATACGCTTTAACTTTAGAGTTAGAAAGGATGATATTATACTAAATTTTGCAAGGAATTTTTTTTGTTAGAACACAAGAGGTAATCTTGAGATCTACACATAAAATATCCTTTTTTGGGGTCGATTAAAGCGGAGTGAAATTTAGTTAGGGTTAGGATTACCTTTTTGATGCAGTTAGAAGGTTTTTTATATATGGATATCAAGAATCCAATTTATGCAGTATATAGATCATATATTGAGTTAACTCCGCCCTTTTTGGTTTGTATCACAGGCGTGCGGGGAAGATACAGATGAATTTAATTGGTTCTTTCACAGCAAAATATGCTTAGAATATATAAAATATATATGGTTTTGCCGTGAAAGAACCAAATGATATATTTTTGAATGTGGTGTACTAACAAATATGTATTAGATTATTATGTATAACACTTTTGTTGTTTAAAAATGTGATGATTATGAAGAGTTTGGACCCGCACAACTGTTAAGCCACACATTTCGTTTCACACAATTAATGATGCATTTTATTAAAGGGTAATTTATAGTTATTGGATGTAACTAATTACACACGGGTACATATTTAAACCGCGTGGCCGAAGGCCACGTGGTTTGGAAATGAACTCGTGTATAATTTAGTTGCACCAGATAACCATATATAATAATAAATATATTATTATCGTAAGAGTCTTATGCTACGGCCCGTGCGTTAACTGACTAAAATTATGAGTATAATAATTTAATATGGAATTAGTTAGTTTAGTGACGGAATTCTTATATTTAATATAAATACGATTCGTCATTGCGCACAATATCATATAAAATTTTAATGGTCGATAATTTAGACATACAATGATTAATTCCTCTGAAGAGTCACTATCAACATTAGTTTTAGTCAATGATTCAAAGAACGAATGATACAAACAACACTACATTGGCACAACCAGCACCAGTGATGGCACATTGTCATTTAAAAATAAATGACACCTTGTCATATGACAAGTCATTTTTGTCATAAAAAAATCATTTATCTTTTTATGACTATACTTGTCATTTAATAATCACATTGATATTTGCATTGATACGAAGAATTTTGAAAATATATATTTAAAAGCTCATTATAGTGACATCTATCAATTAAACATCGCCGTTTGTTGATGAAAGACTATATTGATCAAATGTCTCACGAATCATGAACCATATCTCAACCATCCTAATCCAAACACTAAATGCTTATCCGAAAGAGCTTGTTAGAATGGCAACAATAAAGGGGGATGGCTAAAGCCAGGTACATCACGAGATTACCCGATTTTTCCGATTTTTCCGATTTTTTAATTAGGGTTAGGGTTAGGGTTAGGGTTGGGTTAGGGTTAGGTTAGGAGGTGGTTTTTTATATAGTAAAATCGCATTTCCGACACTTTTACTTAGTCAAACAAGACGATTTGGATAGCCATTTTTTATATATTTCGTGTTTTTGTCTTTGCCGTCTCGCTTTGTTTTGTTCGGACTGATCCGGGTTATATATCGGGTAATTTCGTGATGTACCTGGCTTTAGCCTACCCCCAATAAAGAGCCATTAGAATGATTATTTAACATAACCATAAGGAGATTTAGAATGGTTATTTATCGCTAACTATAAAGAGCTGCTAGAATGATTATTTAACATTAATCATAAAAAACTATTAGAATGATTATTTAACACTAATCATCAAAAGTTGTTAGAATGATTATTTTAATGTTAACCATAATGAGCTGTTAGAATGATTATTTAACACTAATCATAAAGAGCTGTTAGAATGATTATTTAACACTAATCATAAAGAGCTGTTAGAATGGTTGCTGATTCGACTATTTTGATTCTCACATACACTCACATGACTGTCACCTTCATTCGATACTATTGACATTTGAGAGTAGAAAGTAGATTTTATTTTGTTTTATTTCAAATAGAATATAAATTGGTTTGGTAAGACCATAG